>AFRD01000172.1:0-65349 GCA_000222875.2 Periglandula ipomoeae IasaF13
CAAAATGGTTCTACCGTGCGAACACTTCAAACCGAAGAGAGGAGCTTTTCCATCTCAATGAATTTTGAATCTAGAAACAGGGGAATCCGGGAACCCAACAAATAAAATGTGAACCGCCACGCCTCGTTCCATCATATTTTTAAATGAAGCTAGTCAACGATCACAGATAGGACACTGTCCAATCCAAGGTGCGCTGCTTAATGGCCCTCTGGCGGTGGCGCGTCCAAGTCAACTGCCTCCACCATGCTTCGCTGCACCTGAGCTCTGCCTACCAATTCATGGAAGAACCTGGCGGCATCTTCGCTCTCGTGCTTGACCTTGTCGGCTTCATCGCGCTTGTTTCCGAGTTCCTTTGCACTCTGCTCTAAGCCGACGCGCAGGCTGTCCGCGGGGAACCGCAGCACTTTGCGGACGGATGACGAAATGCGAGACGAGTTTGCATGGATGTAGTCGAGTTCTGCCAGCTGCGAGGAGATCTTGGCAGCCAGCTTGGGGGGTAACGAATTGGGTATTTGTTGAAGGACGTAAGCAGCTCCGGCGATGGCTGTGATGTGAGTTAGTAAACCAATATTTTCAGGAACTGTCTGGCACAAATACGGCATTGACTTACCGGCAATGACGATACCAGGCAGAATGAGCTGTCGAAGGTTCTCGTTGCTCAAGACCCGTGTCGTCATCAATGCTTGATCCATCCAGCTGCTCATACCGATCACCTTGGGCACGACAGCGCCAGCCACCGTCAGTGCCATACCCGTGCCGGCAAACTTCTCCTGGCGCTGTATGAGTGTTGACCAGTCCACGAAATCCAACAACTCGGTCGAGATGTGCACCTGGCGAGCCAGCGCATCGCGCTTCCTCCTGAACATGACATCAGGTCGAAATTGCAGGTTTTGGAACTCATCACCAACGTGGAGCAGGCCGAGTTGCTTGATTGCATTGACACCTTGAACACTCTTGCCTCGGGCGTGCTCCTCACAGCGAGTAACTGCGTTGGTTATGTTCGACAACATTGCCTCTTTAATATCTTCTGCATACTGGAATGCGCTGAAGATGCCAGGGTACGGCACGTCGTAATTCGTCTTGCCGGCTTGCGTGATGGCGTTGTTGAGCTCTGCGCGCGTGTGATCGTAAACCTCCTGGCATGTGCCTTCAATGTCGCGATCAATCTGTTCGCCGACTTCGTTCTTTGCTTTAATGCTCGACGCAAGCTGAGGCTCGAGTTCCTTGAGCTCGGCCGTGACTCGCTCTACCTCCGACTGAGCTACTTGCTCGTTGACAGTGGCCAATGCGAAGACATCGTTGAGAATGTTGAGAAGATATGTGCGTGCTGGTGCAAGCTTTGATCTGGCTCGCTTCTCCAGCACAAAACGGCGTAGAGATTGTTCGAGGGCCTCGAAATCTCGAATCTTGTCGAGGCCTTTACCCTTTCCTTTGTCACCATCGTGAGGGTCGTCGCCGTCACCGCCGCCGCCGCCGGCGCTTCCACTGCCACTGCCGTCGGGGCCACCAGGAAAGCCTGGCGCGGCTGGGATCGCGTTGCTGGACACAAAGTGAACCAAGTCCGACGACTCTTTGTGCGTTCGTGGACTCAAGCCCCCGACTTGATTAAGGATGAGCTTTCGGCAACGATCCTTGTCTCTGATATTGTCGAAGCCGTTCACGACGATGAATAGATATGCCTTTTCGGCAGCAGCGGCCCATATGAATTCCATCGCCGATTGCGTAAAGTGATTTGCAGCTGACACGACAAACACCACCACATCAATCTCCTCCTGTCTGGCGAAAATGGCAGTCGTCTTGGTCGTGTCCGAATTAAGACCAGGAGCGTCAATGAGTGCGATATCAACAACGCCATTGTTGAGAAGACTTTCATCCACGGTTCGAATATCTTTGACGTACACTTTACATTGGGTGTAGGTCTCATTGTTCGTCACAATCGATTCTAGTTCTGGCAAGGTGAAGACATCGTACGTTGATTCGTCGTTCCGGCTGTAGGTGGCTTCCTTGTGCACGGCGTGCACCTCCTCGATACCCGCATTCTCCCTTGCGTCGAGGACCTCACAGAAGATGGCCGTACATGGCTGCTGATCCTCTGGAAGAACCTTTCGCCGTAACAAGGCGTTGCAGAAGGTTGACTTTCCAGCGTTGAGATCGCCTGTGATGAGGACCTTACTCGAAGTATCCTCGATTCGCTCACGTAAGGACAAAAGGTGCTTTATGCTGGAGCTAATTTTGCCGTCGAGAAGCGAGGCAATCGAACTTTTCTCGAGCGAATGAACCAGATCGGCTTGGTGCAACGCTCCTAATTTCAGGTCCAGTTTTAAGATCGACAATTCCTGGGCAATCTGAGGGGAGACGAGCCTTGGCTCCGGAGCTTGCCTGGTTTCCGCAGCGCGACTGGACTCGGCATTGGCGTCAATAGATGTCATGGATCGCACAAGTACCGGAGGCTGTGTTAATGGTTCTGAGGAAGAGGATTCTCCGATGACAGAGTGAATGCGCCCCATGCCAGGTCGCGATGAGGGTCTCTCCGAGGTTGGGGAATCGGTAGGTCGAATGGTAGGGTAGTGAGCTGGCCAGTCCGTGTTCATCTGCTGCAGGCTTTTCAACAAATCCAGCACTTTGTTTATCGATCTTCCCAATATCGCGCGCTGTCTGAAGTACCACATCTGATGGCTGGCGTTGGGCTGACCGCCGCCTGGCTGGTTGACTGGGCTGAAGTGCATGGTTGATCCTGGCGTCAAGGTGGTGTGGTGGTCTTCGCCCGTGACGCTACCGCCGTAGCCAGAATCGACGTCAATCATGTTCTGTAGTCGCGCTGCATGTTCTGATGTCGAGCCATTACCGACGGTCATATAGTGAGGACGAGTCGATGACGGGGTATCCGAGGGTGCGTCCCTCGGCGCGTCGAGGTCGGCATCTGGCTCGGCGCGTAGGGGCTCTTTGCCCTTGCCGGTGAAATAGTCCTGGCTCATGATGAGAGGCTTTGCATGAGTAGCATGATCGAGATGTCGACGGCGGGCTGGCGAGTGATGCCAAGGGGCGTGGTGGTATAGTGTGCAGGGCAGAGAAGGAGAATTATGGAGGTGTGCAGAGTGGGCAGATTTATTATTTCAACGTCGCTGCAGATTTCGGAACCCTTGCTTGCATGCACCAGGCGCATGGCGCGGACTAGGCTAGGCCAGGTCAGGCCACACTCGAGCCTGGTTGGTATTATCATGTATTATGGCCTGGTCGAGGACCTCCGGCAGATTCGGGGGCGGTATGGGTGGCAACGGGGCTTGAGATAGGTGCGTTAATTGGGTGCATGGCGCGGGAAAAAATCGGCGCGGGCAGATGGAGCCCCCTGCACTCAACTGACCACAGTGACACGACATTTCGGGCCTCTGCGCAGTTTTGTTTCGTCTCGTCGACCAGACGTCATCAACACAGTCCACTCACTCAACCGGGTTGCAGGGGCCAGTGCCTCAGGTCAAGCCGGAGCATAAGACCATCACATATACATATTACTTTACTCCGTACCTACCTAGGTAGGTACACATTATTTAACAGTCCGTGGCCATAAAAAAGGATCAAACATTTATGTTTAGTCGATATGTTGCGACTTTTGGTGCATGAGAATCGACCTCTGCGTAATACTGGATTGATAAGCATGTTCTGTTGATAAGCACCAGCTCCCCATCGTGCGGACAGCAGCTATGTACAAGAGATGCATACCATGTCCCATTACCGCTGCCGCAGTGTCTCCTCATGCTCTATCCAGAAATTCTTGCAAGCTCTATGACCCCAGTGATCTACCCACCACTCTCCGAAAGCTGTCTTCCACATCAAAGTCCACCTTGGTCACCCGCTCCTCCCGTTTCAGGCCACAAATAAGGCACGGCTTTGCGGCCGTGGGAACCATCTTGGCCGTCTGAATCTGCGGGCTTTCTGTGAGTTTCCGGAACTTTCAAGCTCGCCTTGGCTGCAGAGTTTGCTGCAGCCACGGCAGACCGTAGTCTGCCCACGTATTCCTTCCATGCAGCAACCACATCGGCCGCCTCACGATCTTCCCGTGTCGATTGCGTCTTGTCCACACCCGCGAGCTTCATGCCTTTGCTCCCAGCTGCAGAGATGGACATACTTTTAGCCAAGATTTTATCGCGGTGCCAGCGATGCTTGCGGCCGGCAATTATTCGCGCGGCGGTAGTGGCAATCAGAATGTAGCCTTGGAGGAAACTGACTGCTTTTGGATCCGACAGAACTTGCTGTTTGATGGACGTGCTTTGTCCCGTCACTTGCTTGAAAAGAGAGTCCCCGCTGCTGAATAGTTCTGGGAAGACAGACAGCAGAATGGCTGGGGGCGGAACATTCATGGGCGGCGGAGCGTGGTCGTCAACCTTGGACGCCCTCGAAGTAGTATCTGTCCCTTCATCCCAATCCCAACCCTGCCCAACATCATTTGGTACAGACGATTTGCTTTGAGCATGAACCGCGATGCTGCCTCCGCCCTCCCCAGAGAAGTCATCCCAAGCTGCCCAGTCGTCATTGTCTGCTGTCGCTTTTGACGAGTTGCTCGTCTTGGCTGTCGTACTCTTCTTTGCGTTTGTCGTAGTGCTAGAACTTCTCAACGTGCTTGTTGGTTTGGCCGAGGCTTGCTTCGGAGCAACCTTGGACGATGGGGGCTGACTTTTGTTGATGGGATTTTGTTGACATTGCACCAAAACTCAAGGGGTTTGGATTAGTCCGTGGCTGCTCTTCTGAGTTCTTTATAGGGGTACTTGGAGGCGGATCATCGAGGCCGAGGAGATCGAGACTGGAAGTAACAGCAGCTGCAGCTGGTGCCGCGGCCTTGGCTTTGGGTGTAGATTCGACTGCTTCAAAATCTCCAAAGTCATCAAAGTCATCATCATAGTCATCCTCCGCTCCACTTTGCAATTCAAAATCGTCTGCGTCAAACAAGACGTTTGGGTCAGTCGGCGTAGCCCTCACAGGAGCTTTCTTCTTGGGTTCCGGCTGAGACCAGGTAGATTCCGGGATATGGGAGCGTTGAGACTCATGAGATCCAAAATCCAGGAGACTATCCGCCATGACCCCTGACGTCGAATTTTGGGTCATGCCCTGCTGCGATTGTTGAGGGTTGAAGACGCTGGTATGAGAGCCCCAATTGCCGATCGCACGGCTGAGAACCTTGGGCTGAGCGCTTGAAGTAAGGGGAGATAATGTAGCTGCACCTGCAGCTGATGCTGAATCTGCTACTTCAAAGTCTCCCCATCCATCATCATCATCCGCCGCCTGCGGCGTCAAGGCAACTGGTTGCTGTTGCTGTGTGGTGGGTTGAGCCCAGCCGCTCATGCTGTTAGAAGAGCTCTGAAATGATGACCATGAGGGCAGCGGCTGCAAGGCTGGACTGGCATGATGCCCTGTCGCGAAGTTGAAAGCATCCTGTGAGGTAGGTTGATTCTGTTTCTGAGTTTGACCCTGCCCTCCGAGTAAAGTGTTCGCTTGTGAGGGAGTGGATGAAGAAGCAGGTGGGCTGTTGAATTCGGCAAACAGATCTGCTGACATGGCGCGGGTTTCAGGCCAGAGTCATGATGAGTAGAGGCTAAATAGATGAATGACAGGGCAACGAATGGACTGAGTAAAGATAGTCTCTTGATGCACGCAGGAAATCCTTCCGGTTAGGTGGCTGTGATGCCAGGTAGTTGCAGCTCGAGGTTCGTTCTCTGACAACCAAATGAGTCTGGTCTGGCGTGCCAGCCACAGCAGCACCGCACAGAGGCTCGTTGCTGGGGACTCGGGTGCGGGCCAGCAATTCAGCAGGGGTGACGTCGGGGCCACGGGCAATGCACTGCCTAGTGCTGCGTGCTGGCCGGAGCGCCGACCGACAGACATCATGGCGGAGCAGCACGGGGACGACAGCCTTCAGCCTGTGTTGAGCCTGCGAAGGGCGCTAGACCCGGCAGACGACTGGACTTCCATCGCCAGCCTCCTCCATGCCCCGTCATCAGTCGATCATATCTATGTGAGCACTCTTACCTCTTCCGCCTGCTATTTCTGTCACCGTCGGCCGGCACATACGGTATTGTATTGCTTTCCAAGCAAGCAAGCCTTTTACGTGTCACCATGAGATCCCTTGAAGAGACTCAGTAAGATTCCTCAAGCATTGCGCATCTGATATGGAGCGGGGTGGACTGACGCATTCCATACAAGTCAAGATGGCAGACGACGCAGAAACACAGCACGAGTCTCGAAGAGCTGCAGCGGGCAGTCAAGTACAATGGCTCGTCTAGTCCTTGCTTGTCTGGCTGCCGATCAGTGTGCTGGAAGGTGAGCTTCGGGAACAATGCATGAGATGCATGTGCGGGCTGCATGACATGACGAGACCGCCTCGTTGCTAACCTGCGCAGGTCTTCATGCTGTCTACCAAAGGGTCGCTGTCGAGCTGGATGGAGGCATTGGAGGATGGCAGACGAGATTATCAAGACAGGCGGGACCACTTTCTCAAGTTTATCCAGCACCCTGAGGCGCTGGCTGAGCTTACGGTAGATCCTCTGGCTGATGATCCCGAGGTACGTCTCGCCATCGAGAGGCAAAATTTCAGTTCAATTCACTCACGACAACTCTAGTCACCTTGGAACACCGTACGCCAGGATGAAATCATCAGAGCAGAGATCCAGCAGGACGTGCAGCGGCTTCCCGACGAGGTTAATTACCACGAGCAGGGAATCCAAGGTATGATTCTGGATATCCTCTTCATATACTGTAAAGTCAATCCGGACAGAGGCGGTTATCGACAAGGCATGCATGAGTTGCTGGCACCGCTTGTATACGCTCTCGAGCAGGACTCTATAGACAGAGGTGTACTGGAAGACTCCTCTCAGCTGGATCAGACCATGCTTGGCGTTCTTGACTCGGCATTCGTCGAACACGACGCCTACATCCTGTTCTCGCGCCTAATGGAGCATGCGCAGTCATTCTATGAAGTCACGGATGGAACAACACATTCTCGCCATGTTACGTCACCAGTCATTCTGCAAGAGCAGCGATCTGCCATTGTGGATAGAAGCAAGTATATCCATGAGGTCTGCCTTCAAAAGGTTGATCCTGAATTAGCCGCTCATCTCTCCAACATTGAGATTTTGCCACAAATATTCTTAATGTACGTGCAAAAGACGAGTAGTATAAAAGCTGCACAAGGCTCAAGGCACCCCTACAGTCATTTGGCTAATCAAGGTGTGTGTACAGTCGATGGATCCGGTTACTATTTAGTCGCGAGTTCCCCTTCACCCAACTTCTCGTGCTGTGGGATACCATGTTTGCCGTGGACCCATCTCTGGAGCTGATTGACTTAATCTGCGTGGCCATGTTGATTCGTATCCGATGGCAATGTGAGTACAAACCTGCTATCCCTGTATGTGAGTCGAAAGGGTTGTTAACATCTCTGCTCAGTACTTGAGGCAGACTACTCTGTCTGTTTGCAGCTCCTGCTCAAGTATCCGCCACCAGAACAACCTCACGGTCCTCACACTTTTATCGACGATGCAGCATATTTGCGCGACCATTTGGACCGTGCAGGTGGCTCATCTCTCATCATGAAATACACAGGCAAGATGCCAGAAGATCCGCAAAATAAGAAACCGCCGCCGACGAGTCGCAATGGCGGACGCACGACAGATTCTCGGCAGAGTGGAACTATGTCTAGGTCACCATTGGCTTCGCCGTCCCGATTCATGCAACAACAGCCATCTATGGAAACCTTCCTTCAGGGTGCTGCCAAGGGTGCCACGCGCGTGCTAGAAAGAAGCGAAAGGCTGGGCATCAACCAAGCTGTCCGAGATGCCATGGGGGAAATTAGGCGCAATGTGCAGAGCTTTAACGAAGCTCGCCGGTCACATAGGTCCCCCAGGAGCGTGCTCAGCGATGAGGGCGCGGCAAAGGCTTTGGCGGCCATGGAGAGGCGGAACAAACAGCTTGCGAGCTTGCTGAATGACACAGTGATGAATCTCAAAACTGTGACAATGGCCGACTCAGATGACAAGGCTAAGAGCTTGGAGCTTATAGAGGTGGCGGCAGCGAAGATCCAGTTCGTTCAAATATACCTGGAGGATTCATCCATGGACGTTCCCGCGTCCTCCGATGCAAAGGATAATGCTCCTGCTTCAGCCCCTTCAGAAGAAAAGCCGACCAGGAAACCCACAGATGGCGCGGTGGACAATTCAAACGACACTAAAACAATGACTAACACCGCAGCTAAAGACCAGGACAAAAATCCGCAATCGGCTCCGGATATATCAGTCTTGACTATCAATGATGGCAAGATTACCGGCAAGGACGTGAAATCTGAAGACGTCCCCGATCTAGACAATATGGACACAAGCGGCGGAGATGACCAGCCCCAAACAGCTCAAGCACAGGACCTCCAGGTTCCAGGCAAGCCCTCTGAGGAGCTGAACCCCAAAGACAGGGCCAAAGCAGCCGCCACGCAACGACCAGCTGCCGTTCCCACACGCTCTACTCTGGCGCAATCATCGTTCTCCTGGATGCTGGAGCCAGACGAGTCAACACCGTCCCGGACTTCCTCGGGAGCCGGACCAAAGTCGCCTCCTACGCAGCACAAGAAGAGAGCATCCAACAATATGAGCCGCGAGCGCAACGCCTTCTTGTTCGGCGAAGTGACTGCTGAGACAGACGGCGCGGCACCCTTGAAGGCGGATGACATCTTCGGCATGGAACCCATCTCCAAACCCAAGGGCAAAAGGGCAGGGTCGTCATTGTTCGATGAGAATTGAAGTGGACATATTTGAGCAATGGGCGGTTCACATTGAGAGCACGGCTGTATGAATAGAGCTATACACGAAGCGAGATGTACCCATAGCGGGCTCGCAATTGAGCCATCTGTACCAGATTTTTGATAAAATTAGACTTGTTACTTTGACCGCAACCCCCGCTAGCTATGCAATGACGTCTATCTTACGCATGTACTCCCAGAAATCACTTCCGCAACGCTTTCTCCTTGACCCAGAATGTCACCGCGAATGCCGCCACGGCAAATACCACAGTGGGCACAAACGCACCCAAGATGGCCAGTTGATAGCTCCTCCGCACCTGATCTGCTAGGTGTGGCGGCAGCTGCTTGATGTAGTCGAGACTTTCTCGCACACGTTCTTCGATCTCACGCGCTTGATCGCTGCTGGGGAGACGAGCGGCCAGCTGGCTCCGCAGGGTCTGCTGCATAACCGCGGAGGAGATACTGATGCCGATGCTGGAGCCTAGTGAGCGGAAGAGATACGAGCATGCTACGACGACGGCGGTGTCCTCGGTGGATGAGTTGGCGAGGAGACCGATTAGGATAGTTGTGATGCCTGTGATGGTGTTAGCTCTATTGCATAAAAGCCAGAAGCCATTCTCTTTTCTTCTGTTTCAGAAGTAGAAAGAGAATTGCCCACAGAAGAAACAGTACAGAGACAAGGACAGCTTACCACAACCTCCGCCCAGCCCATTCACGATATTCCCCATCGTCTCTCCCAGTGTCGACTTCAACCACACAGACAACGCAATCGGCACCAAACTCAGCGCCAAAACCCCATAACTCACAACAGTGATTCCGTAAAACTTGCCCGTCCTCTTAATCACCCATCCGCCGAACAAACTCGAGCAAACACCGGCCACCATACCCGGCACCAACAACATCCCGCTCTGCGTAGCATTCGTTCCCTGCACAGCTTGAAAGAATAGCGGTACGAAGAAGAACACGCCGAATTGACTCGCTGTGCGGAAGAAGTTGGTAAGGTAGCCCGCAAAGAGAGCGGGATGAAAGATGATGTGTGCAGGAGCAAAGGGGTGCGTTGCAAATCGAGCTTCGATGAGGACGAAGACGGCGAAGAAGAACGGCGCGAGGCACAATGGGAGAATCGTAATAAACTTGTTCCAGCCTATGTTTGAGCCGGAGTCGAGGCCGAAGAGAAGACATGTTACCGCGAGGACGAGGACGAGCGCGCCGAGGAAGTCGATGCGGCGGAACTTGAGGAGCCAGTGGTCTTGGGATGGACGGGGGAGTTCGAGGACGAAGTAGACTGCTAGCCAGGCGACGCAGCATAGTGGTGCTTGACCCAGAAATGACCTACACATGTTAGTCGAAACTCATTGTCCCCAAGAGAAAGTCAAGAGCAGTATTACCATCGCCACCCAATCGTATCAGCAAGTAATCCCCCCAACGGCGCGCCAGTCGACGTGCCCGCCGCAAAAATGATATTCAAGTACCCTTGCCAAACACCCCGTTCCCTCAACGGCACGATATCCGACAGCAAGATCGACACAACGGCATTCATGCCTCCACCACCAATACCAGCCACGGCACGAGAAACACAGAGCTCAACCATGTCCCGCGCCAGACCGCATCCCAGACAGCCGATCCCGAAGATGGCATATGCGAAGAGGAGGCATTCTTTACGGCCGAAGATGTCGCTAAGTTTGCCGTAGAGGGGCTGGAAGGCCGTCAGGGTGAGGAAGTAGCTTTTCGTGCTGTTAGTATGTGTACGGAGGAAGTTGGGAGAGGACGGGGGGCGTACGATGTGGCGATCCAGCTCATGTTGTTGAGGGCGTTGAGTTCGTTGCCGATTTTGGCGTAGGCTGCTACGGTGAGGAGTTGGTCTACGGCGACGAGGTATAACTATTACCATTAATGATTTATTTTATTCTCAATCTTGGTGAAATTAGGCACCATTGAAGCGAACGTAGAAAGAGACCCGAGTGAAGGAAGAAGGCAAAAAGAACACCAAAGCGCGACGAGGAGCAAAGCAGTAGAATGAACCAAGCAACTACTGGAAAGTAGACAAGCCGATTATCAAAATAGAGGCGAGCGTAGCGAGGAAATAAAGAAAGCGAGCGAAGCGAGGACAAAAAGAAACGTACGCCAATTCCAATGGCCGGGAATATCAAGTGCATCTTCTTCGCAACCTCGGGGTTACCCAACCTCTCCGGCTCATTGTCCACAGCATCTTCATTAGCCTCCGTCGTCCGACCCGCAAAGTCGGGATTCTGAGAGGATTGTCCGTCTCCCAGAAGGGGGGATGCTTCCGTCGGGGCCGCCAGAACGGCAGTTGGTGCTTCGGGGGCGGTCATGGTGGCTGTTGGCGATCCTTTGGGGTGGTTGAAGAGGGGTCTGCCAATTGGGCGCGCACAAGAACCCAATGACGCCGGACAAGACCTTGCACGAAGCTTCTCTTCGTAATTGAAGCTCCCTGTGCCGGCGATGAGCAAGAGCGACAAGAAAAGAAAAATGGCGAAGAAAGAAATGAAGCTGGGCTGCCGTCTGCTGATAAAGCGAGCGCCCGCCATCGGCTCGCGGGATCCTGGACGTCGGCTATTTTGTGCCTTTGCGCCCGCCAGTTCCTCCCAGCTTCCCCGCTGTCTCCGCCTAACGGTCGCTATCGGTGGCGCCTGCCCTGGTCCGTGACTCCCCGCTGATGCCCGGATTTGGCAGGTCAGCGTTCCCGCGCGGGTCCGCCATTGTCATTGATGCTCATCATTAGCTGTTCGGACGCCTCGTTCACTCGTCTCGTCCTTGAAAGGAGAATATAATATCATATTATAGAAATTTTTCAAGAGGAGAATTTATCATAATGACCATGGTTCACACGATTTAATTCATCAGAGCCCTGATCGCCGACTGCAGCTGCTTTGGCTCTGAGCCATATACTATTCGTGGTTGCGCCTTATTTTCTGCGCGACGTGGTATATTGTTGATCACTCTTAAATCTTCCCTTCTTTCCAGATCCTGTGCCCTCGTAATCGCCGTCATTCGGGAGGGAAGACCTGAATAAGTATCAACATTGTTTACGGCTCCATTCTGACGAAATCAGTGACAGATTTACCACCCCAAGTACTCCCGGGTATGGTACCCTGCGTTCAAGTAGTCTCGAACCAAACTATGCACTTTTGGCCTCCACTTCAGCGTTATCGCTTCTTTAATGCTATGCATTGTCTTTGAGATCATCACATCAAGAGCAGCCATTGACATTCATATAGTCATCCGCCAAGTGCCGAAAAGTGGAAGAGGGACAAACTTCTCAACCCTGGGGTCTTGCCTTGTCAAATCGACGTACTGTAGTAAGGCGAAGCCGCATCCCACCAACTGGCTTCAGAGAAATCAGGTCCGGCACGAAGAGGTCATCGAGCGAGGGCCTCTGTTTGTCCGCGATGGGTGTAACTTCATACCTCGTCGTCAGCGCAGCAAGAAGATACAGCAGCTGCGACTTGGCAAATGCTTGCGCGATGCAATTCCGCGGTCCATGGAGGAAAGCGCCGAAAGCATGAGGCTCGTTCAAAGACTTGAACACTTTCGCGCCACTTCCCTCAGACTTGGAGAGCCAACGATCCGGGTTGAAGACGGTGGCCTCCGAACCTCATATGTCCCTTGATCTGCTGATAAGCTATGGCGAGATGGTGACGGGGGTGCCTTTGGGAATTGGCAGTCCTCCAATCGTGGTATCGCAACCGGCTTGACGGCCGTCTACAGGAACAGGGCTGTAGCAGCGCAGCGTCTCATGAAGTACCGCGTTGAGTATGGCGCGTGATTTGAGTCTAAAGCAGGAGTTGACATGTTGTCATCATCAAGAGGTACAAGAGTCGCGAGTTCATCGCGAAGGAGCATCTGCACATCAGGGTGCAGACTCAGCTCGTATAAAGCCCACGTCAGCGTGGCGACTGTAGTATCATGGCCGGTAGACACAAACGTCATGACCTGCTCGATGAGTTCTTCATCAGAGAAGCCTGCGTTCATTACAGTGGAAAGAATGTCCTCTGGCTCACGTACACCCCGGCCGCTCCTGGAAGCTTGTCTTCTGTCCTCGATAATCTGATGACTGACCTTTCGGATGTACCCCGAAGCTCTTATCATTTCCCTATTCCGCCGACTCGGTAGTACATCTAATGCCCAGGTCGGCAGCAGGTACAAGCAGAGTCGCGATGGTGGTTCAGATTTGAAAATCTGCTGCCACGCTCGACAAAATGGATTCCCTGGATCCCGAACAGCATTGAAAGCGACTCCAGTCATGCCCAACCCAATCATGTCCAGTGTGATGCGACTGGCCCAGTCTACGATGTCTATACAAACTTGCGAAGGCTCATTGAGACTGGGACTGTGCTTCGACGGCGACAGCAATATCAAGTGTGCCACCTCCTTTGCTTTCTGCCAGAAGATTGGGTTCATGTTTCTCATCCGATGGGATGAAAAAGCAGGCTGCATGAGTCTTCTCTGCCTCTTGTGTTCTTGCCCTTCAGCAACCAGGAGACCGCGGCCAGTGATTCGTCCCAGGATATATGTCGCCAGAGGACTTCTTGGAAAATGGTAGCACTTGGTGGTGAGCACCTCGGCCAGCGTGCTCAAACCGGTGATTAGAACCCCTTCCTGATTCATAGGTCCGAAGTATCTGATGAGACCATTATTTGATATTGATGATGCCCTGTGGTTTATTT
The DNA here is from genome assembly GCA_000222875.2 of Periglandula ipomoeae IasaF13. Lineage (NCBI taxonomy): Eukaryota > Fungi > Ascomycota > Sordariomycetes > Hypocreales > Clavicipitaceae > Periglandula > Periglandula ipomoeae. The sequence goes on from AFRD01000172.1 coordinate 13,459, forward strand.
TCTCAGGTTAAACACCAGCCCGTTTGACATTCGGGATGTTTCTACATACCACTCTTCCATTTGCAACCACAGAGGCGCGTGTGATCCCAAAGAAGACTGACTTCCGGTCTAGAACGATCTTTCAGGAGTAGGCAGCCTTCGTAACGGCGAGAATAAACTAGGATATAGTATAGCCCTCCAAAGGAACCAAAGCAAAAATTGCATCAGGAAGCAAGAGCATGTGCAAAAGGCGAGTGGTACTGTATTAGACCTACGAGCCAAGTTCAACCCCAGGGCAATGGCCAGCGAACTGACTGGGAAGATCAGATGCCCGATGGGTGCCATGGTTATCCCAAGGCATCAGTGCGCAGCGATTCCTTTTCGCGATGGGTTTGACGAGAATGAGCGCCTCTCCTTTCAAGTTCTCTAGGTATAGCTCAACCATTCCCAAAACCATCATGGGCTGCAACGATTACAAACCCCGCCCACGTGTTTGTACCACATTAAACCGTTTGTACGAGCATGTTAGAGAGGCACGCACGCCAGTCGATCATGGATCCATGATAAAGTACCCTATGGCTTCCAAGTTGCTTGACTCGCAATGACTTGGCGGCAAGGAATTCTGTCTATCGAAACCACTGTTGGGTGAGACCAGTGCCTCTGGATGGTCGAGTTCTAGATTCTAAGCCTGCAGCAAAGATCGCCAAAGGCGCCATGTATTTGATAAAAGAATGAATCAAAAATACGTGGTGATTCGAGCCAGAAATCGAATCTTAGCATTATTGGCTAACCCAATTCTTGGCCCACGATGTCACGAGAATTTCCACGGCGCAGAGGTATTATGGCTATTTACCAGCCACAACCGGACAGGTAAAAGCAAACATTGAAGTGATGGCCAAAGTGGAGTCGGCCGTGGAGGCGCCCGGCACGATATGTGGTCACGAAAGGATAGGATTGAGAAGTCCAGTGCAGCCAGGCAGTTAAGCTTCTTCGATCTCCCTTTGCGCATTTGGTCTTGTATCCGATACATAGGATTCAATTGCATCTTAAATCATTCATGCTCATTACCCGGACAAGGTTAATTTCTTGTTCCTCTAGAGACGAAATCCCAAGACGCCCGCATGTGAAACCCGGACAGCAAATGAAGTATTCATGCAATGTGCATCCCGCCGCTTCGGATTGTCCGGCTTTGCGGCGTCTGAAATCGAAACGGTATTCGATACTTCACCACTGGGCTGACAAGGGATAACGCGGCTCCTACGGTCTTCCAGGGCCATTACAATCCTTTGCATCGGGTGCGGAAACAACTCTTTATACGAAACTGCGGAGGCTGGGTATTTTATTCTATGAGTATGAGTATGATTGATCGAGTGATGGATTTCTCGACAAGACCGTGCTCAAGTTGGAGAGATGACAGGTAGTATTGCGGTTCTTTCTGCGACGGCTCCATCTTGTTTGAGCAGCTTGCTGTTCCTGGTCTTGCTGACGATGTAGAACGACGAGCGGGCGATGCTGGAAAAATGTAAGAATGCCTCTTGGCCAAGTATGTGTTGGTGCCTCGGAGAAACTGGCGGAAAAGACGATTGATACTGCCCCTTCGTGTGAACTTGTAATTAGGGTCCCGTTTCCTTGTCGCTACTCACACTGCTAGCGGATGTCTATCCAGAACCTCCTTGTCGCAAGGCATCAGCATCATTAGCTGATTCAAATCTTCACTTTTTCGCTCGCTCCAGCGTTCAATGCACCTGTTACACGCAGTGCAGCGTACAATGCCATTTTGCAGAGCCAATTCGTATTTGGGCGTGCTTCCACCCTAGGGCCTGATATCTCAGATAAGCTCCAAGAGCGCCGAGCCCATCGCCCGTTTTGTTTTTTCGCATCACGACCATCTGAAACATCGCCAACGCCCACCTCGCCTGTGACGTCGAAAATATACTTCCTTTTTCCTTAGCATCAAGTATCACCAAGCGCACCAACCATGCAGACATCGTACGATCAGACAAAGATCACACACAAGTGCAGCAACAGCATCGCAGATAGATCCCCCGATGATGCCCAGAAATGCACACGAATAACCAACCGCTTGATCGTCCCGTTGTCCAGACTGGATGAGACACCACCAACCACAACCACATCCGGCGCATCTCTGGTAGCCATTCTTTTTTTTCTTCTTACCCCAACCCCGACATTGTTTGGTATGCGGACGACCACACAAATGGAATTATCCAAGGGGACCTGTCTTACAGTGTCTCAATGGCAGATACCGCAGGTACCCTGATTTCATTCTGTTCCCGCGCGGACAACGACCTGAGACAGATTGAGAAGAAGCTATGCTTCAGCCACCATTCATTGTGCCTTTGTTCTCTTCAACCAAGCCAAGCCCTTTTCTTTTTCGCGAGTCGCAGGTGGAGCGCCCAATTGCATCTGCCGATCGCGACGACATCGTCATTAAGCTTTTCTTCATACTCTCGCTGGCAGCGTGCATGATACCACCCGATGCCGAGGGGGAAAATAAGGAACGCAGTACCTGAGATCCCGACAAACCTTAGTGTAAGCTTGAACCCCTCGAAATCCGTGCATGTTGGACCTCAAACCGCGGGGACGGCCTCTCTGCGCAACCCCTGGCACATGCTCTCTCTTTTTTTGGCCGTGGCCATGATGATGTAACCGTGACCTAGGTGAGATGTGCCTTTGCTGCAGAGCCATGTGTTGTACAACGCGGTGTGGAGATCTGCGTATTTGCGCATGCATTGATGATCTGCGCCTCCCGCCCTCACGAATAACAGGTTGAGCGCAACAATGGCGACGTCGACACGTAATGCGGCGCGCGATGTGAGAAGCACTTTATTTTCTTTTCAGCTTTACATACAGTACTGTACAGTACTAACTTGTTTTTCTTGGTCCTGTAGTATCTTGAAGTCGCTGGGCTGTTTGGCTCGTGTTCTCGGCCGGCAGGATTTTCGGTTGCCCTACCACCAATGTCTCACCACGGCGCACTTGGATGAGGTCGGTCGGCGGTGGCACGCAGCGCCCGCCACGACATCCATTGTAGAACCGACGACGAGAATTCCCACGGCCACCCATAGAAAACCTGATCAAGCATTCCGTTCCCATTCATGATTAATGCCGTTTCACGCAGAGAGAAATTCGCTCATCACGCTGCTGTGCACTATAATTATTACACATGTAATCAAAATCCACCTCCTCCATGCACGATATTAGTGAGCAGTCTTTTTTAATTAATTGCTGCACACATGCACTATTAATTACTGTTCTGAACTGCCTCAGTCCCGCTGCAGAGACTGAAGCGTCAGCACAAGCTGAGGCCCGCCGTTGATTGGCCCAAGGCGATGCTGCCGGGAGGACTGGAGCACTGGAGGAGGCAGGGGGGCACGTGGGGGGGCAGGGGCCAGGGAGCCGTCTTTAGTGTGGACGCTGGTGGCTCAGTGGCTGTCTCACTGCCCGATTCGGCACCTCTCAGAGGCTCGGATACGTCAGCTGCGCCCCTCAGTCGCCCCTGGCCACCTGCGCATGCCAGTCCGAGGCCCCGTCGTGCCCCGTTTCCTGCTTTCGCTGCGCTGCCCAGCCACTGCGGCTCCATTGTGCACGCCAGAGACGGGCCCTGCAACGCTGTTAGCGCAGGCCGGACTCGCTGTCGCGTCTGTCACGGAGTACTTCTTGCTGCTGCTACTTGCTGCTTGCTGCCGAGCAGTCCGGCCAGCCAGGCACGCCGTCATTAAATCAAATGGCATTTGGTTTTTTGCAGGGGTCGCCAGAATCCAAAACAGGGCCATGCTCCATCTGATGCTCGCGCAGCACTCGAGGCATCCAAAATCCTGTATTTCGTTGTTACTCTTTCCTCTTCCTCGATTGTACCGAGTACTTGACTCGACTGCTCGTCCCATCCCTCACGCCCACGGCTCATCCCAAAATTCCTCCTTCCCTGAACCCAACCCGCGCCCCTAGATGCAGGAGGCTCATCTTGGGAGAGGACGGTCGCATCCTCATTCTTTGTCGATACTTGAAAGCCCCTCGTTCTAACTCCTGGTTTCCGGCGGCCGCCTAAACGTTAAGGTTCTGTCGTGTCGGAGCACTGCCTTCACCGTTGTGGCTCCATTATTTCGTCACAACGTTCAACCCGTCCCCGGCCCAGCCGCCGCTGGATAAAGTCGCATCTGTGCAAACATCCTCGAGTCCAAGCGTAACAAACCATCTCTGCTTGCTTGGGGGTTCCCAATTTGCTTTGCCCAATATGTTGGGTCTGCAGAATGCGCCGGGGGAGGCTCGAACCGGTGGACGCTCGAGATATTCAAAAGCACTGCCCTCTGTCCCCGTCGTCAACGACAATAGCTTGCCTCTTCCTCCAGTCCCCAAGGACTTACCAGAACTTCAGCTTCCCGCCTTTCCTAGCCCTCCTCCTCCTCCTCCTCCTCCTACCTCTGCCAAATCTCAGGCAAACGACGATACCAAAAGCATAAAAAGCATAGCTCGAAAACCTGTTGGCTCGTCAGCGCCAAAATCAAGTACACCGCAGCCAGATACCACCAGCGTAAACTCACCTCTCACCACTTCATCGACCGGATCGATGACGATACCACGACGGCCCGTCGGCGGCGCCCTCCAACCTCCTCCTCAACCTACTTTGATTGTTCCTCCTGAGCCTTCTCCCACAGACTCAATATGCAGTCTGCTGTCGGCATATTCGCGCGAGCCCGACGCCCCCATGTCTGGTAGCACTTACACAACAGCGAGTACGAGCAACAGCAGCCTCTCTGATTCTGGGAATCCCTCTCCCGCCGCGAGTGAAGTCTCTCCCCGAACCCAACCTGCGACGGCAAGAAGTGGCAGTGACTTTCTGGGCCCGAACAATGGAAGTCGCCCCGCGCCACCTCCAAAGGACGAACAACGCGACAAACTCTATTCGCAGCCCAAGCCTCTGCCCTTCGCTCCTGCGTCCGAGCAAGCGTCACCGTCACGGCCCGAAATCTGGAAACGCCGACCCCAGACTGCCGAGAAGAATAAAGAGCTACCGGACCTCAAGCTGAATTATTCCCATGGTTCGACCGCCTCCGTCTCCTCCATCCAGACGGCTGTCATCAGAGAATCTTCTGACGCGGCCACTGAGACGAAGAGTGCAGAGGAACCCAAGCAGGCGAGTCCACCGCGACCGCCGGTCATCGGTCTGCCGGGATGCAACATTCGACCAGCAGCCAAGGATAATACTCAGGGAAATACCACCTCAATGGGTAGCGCTGCTTCGAAAGTCAGCGACCTCAAGAACAAGTTGGAGTCGGGAAGCAAATCCCCAGAAGCGAAGAAGTTCTCAGCTCGAACAGACAGCAAGCGGCCTCCTACGCCCGAGTACAGAAAAGGAGATATCGATCCTCCGCCTTCGCTGGCCGACGATGTCACCAAACCCGCATCGCCCATTTCTGCTTCAGGCTCGCCAAAGGAGGGTGTGAAGGCGGCGGAGGGGCCCAGCGTTTTGCCACAAAAGGTCGACAATAAGCCTGCAGCCTCGTTTGGCTCGACGCCGTTTAACCCATCATCCGGACCCAAGCTACCTTTGCAGCTCCCGACCTTCGCTTGGCTACGAGCCTGCAGGACTTGCGACGAAGCGGACCATCTCCCCCAACCGAAGATGTTTCTCCCGCAACGAGACAGCCAGTCTTCTCGCCAAACGAGCGAAGCCGGGGTTCTAGCACCTCGCCCGATGCGGCATCGAAGCGCATCTCTCCACACGGACCCAACGGCTTGGGCATCATGGCTGCATCTCCCCGGCGCCCTGGAACGGCATCTGGCTCCTCTGATCCGCGAATCGTGTATTCAGATACGCAGGGACCGATGTATCGTGGTCGTGACGGCGCTTTGTACGCAGAGATGAAGGTGACGGCGACTCCGGATCCCAAAGCTGCGTACTTCCCAGCCCAGACCGATAAACCGATTGGGGCTGGCACCATCATCTCCTCCAGGCCGCTCAACCAGTCCCATTTCCACTGCTTTCAGAAGCACAGGACGATGAATCGTCGATCGAACAGAAATTACCCGCTCACCTGTCAGACGTGTGACAAAGCCGACGCTGAGGACCGTTGGGTCTGCACATTCTGCCATTTGCGCATTTGCGAGACCTGCAACCGAGCGTTGACTGGGCACCAGAAGGTCTTATGAACCCTCGTGGATCAGTTGGGCATGAACACGCCCTTGAGCTTGTCATCTACCTCACGGCCTGGATCTGCTCTCGGTATCGAGATATCCTTTTGATCAGTGGACTAAAATCATTCCTTCCTTGCATTATGGAGACGAATCACTCCTTTTAGATTTTCTTTCATACCCAATTTTTTTTTGTAACCTTACTTTTTATCCCCCTTTCAGAATTTGAGAGCCTAAGATTATGAAGCCGAACCGGCACGACGGCGTGGAATACCCGTATGAGATATGTTATTGTTGTCTAGACGGGACATAGCAATGAGCGAGGATAGAGAGGCGGGCAGCATATAACGGTTTTGGTCTAGAGGGCAGGGAGATGCCATCGCACACACCAGCGGGAGCGCATGGCCTTTGTTTATTTTATTTCTTACTTCGCCACATGAGCTGATGGATTTGACAGCAAGAGATTGCTAAGGACCGGATAGCGGAAACATGACCTGCTGGGTTTTATATAGGTTTACGTGCCGCATGGCGCTAGATTGGTAAATGAATATTGGATGGAATTTGGACACAACGGATCATATTACTGGCCATGAAGGTACATGTGCATGCTGAGATAAAGCGGGTTTCGACCTTGGAGAGGCGTGCTCCTTAGTAGGATGGTAAGCGCTTCAATTCTTCTATGCATGACATGTAAGCGCTGGTTATAGATTATCTATCTGATCCATTTGCTTTCTTCTAATAGAGCACATGCAAGAAAATGGTGCAATACGCTTCTGGAAGATAAGACGGAATCCGCGAGTCTCAAAGGTCGGCATGTCGGTGCCATGCGATCCGTACACCGACAAAACCAGGGTCGTGTGGGGTGGTCCGCAACTGCAGTCGACCTGTCAATGAGTGTCACCGTCTCCAAATCTCCAAACTCCAGTCCAGCACGCACGCAACCTCGTCCGCGGGCAACCATGTCCTCCCTCCAGCGGACGCGGTCTCTGCGCAAGCCCACGAAGCCAATCTTGCTGGAACCACCAGCCACGACTTCGTCTCGCAGCGCCTCACCGAGTCGTCTGCCCGTCAAACCAACTCGTCCGACGTCGGTGTACGCTCCATCAACGACTTCCACTGCCAGCGTAAACACCACGAGAGTCACACGACCCACGTCAACGGTCCTAGGGCGATCAGCCTCTCTTTCCAAGAAACATGCTCCAACAACCCAAGAGCCTGTCAAGAAGGAAACGCGCTACCCACCGCTCAGCAGCACGAATAGACCTACTCCGACTACACGAACACGTCCTACATCCGCTGGAAGCGGGAGCGTTCCCCCTCGCCCCGCAGCGAGTCACATACATGCTAAGAGCACCGTGACCGCAGCTCCATCCCTCCGACCCCCCCTCTCGAGAAACTACCAAGCAGATTCGCAATCGAAGCGCCTCGGCTGATAAACCAGCTCCGTCAACACCAAATAAAGCATCTCCAGCACCCACAACAAAACCACGTCTCCGACCCGCCTTTTCGACTCTACAGCAGCACTACTCCCCTGCAAAGGGACAGGCTCCCAAACCACTTACGTCAACTATCCTCGCGCCGCCTTCGCCATCCAAATTACCTTCCAACATCGCTGTCTCTGCAGAAACAAACAAGTTACAAGCGGAATTACTCCATCTCCATCTCCTCCACGCCGATGCGTCCCTTACCAAACAGAAATGGGAAGACAGCGCCAAAGCAAAACTAGCTGCTCGATTTGAATCACTCCGTGACGAAAATGATTTAATTCAAGAAAGAGAAGCATCTGCCTCTGAAGAAGATAACATCCTTGCGTTACGACACTGGGCACACGGTGGAAACATAGACGACAAGATACAAGTTCTGGATGAAATCTGCACGAATTTATGGAGTCTCAGTGAACCCGGTGGAGGATACGCACGAATTGTGCGCCGCTTCGAGAAGTATCTCGATGCGGTGGGTGATGCGGAAGAGGCGAGGAATAGGGGGGATATCAGCGATGTTTTGTTCGTGGGCGGGCTGGATGATGTGTGGAAGGAGGACGTGGGGATGTTAATTCGGAAGTTGGAAGCGTGGAAGGGGCAGTTTGGGAGGATAGATGATGGAGGGAAGGATGGGAGTGAAAGTGGGAGTAGTTTGGGGAGGATGGTGGTTGGATTGGGACAGTTGTTGGATGAGATGCTGGGCGAGTTGTATGTCATGGGGGAGATTGAGGAGAGGGCTGTGGAGAGGGAGGATGGGTGGGTTGAGAGGATGAATGGAGTTGAGGGGGAGGGTGGTGTTGGGGCGGGTGCTGTGTGGAGGGTGTTGTAGATTGTTGACGATTGACGGGGATGAATGTTGAAAATACCCATGTAGATGTGAAGAGCATGAAGGGAATCGTCATGAGAAAATCAGGATTTGGGATTGGGGGCTCGACATGGCGGTGTTTGTACTGTATTGCTATGAAGAGAGGTTTGATTATGAATGTATGATTGATGATGGAGTTTGATATCGCATGATGAACGATGAGATTTACACTGAGCAGAAATTCCGAAGAAACTAGTGTTTTTACTGGTGTCTGAAGCCTGGTCGAGTATGGAGCATTCAACTGAGGCTGAATTCTTAGAAGCGAAACTCGAGAGTATGAGCCAGGTCGAGTAAGTGACGACAGGTTTCAGGTAAATACAGCCTTTGACCAGATTGATAGCTGCCAAGTAGCCCTTTGCCAGTTTATGGTCCTGACTGGTTTCAATATTCATGGAACATAAAAGCACGAGTGAACTTGAGGCAGCGAACTGATATTGTGCGTTGGTCAATTGCTCCAAAATATAGCATGCGAATAACAGACAACACGTCTAGCTGGCACATATTGGCCAATGCGACTTGTGCTCACTGAATGGCGTAGTCATTGAGACCAAGCGCCGCGTACTCTAAAGATGTTCTCGCGCACTACCTAAGCATGAAATTCAACCACAGCACCGGCCGTGACTCTTCGGTCGGTGTGAGTTTGTCTATTCCGTATCCCTCACACACCCACCGACTGCATGTTCATCGCGCCAATGACAAAGTCAATACGCGCAGAAATCTCCATCTCCTTGGACATGCCCTCCTACAAGAATGCCTTCCTGGGGAACCCAACGCCCTCAACCGCGGGCTCGTCGACGAACCAGCTGCATCGTTCGCCGGCGGCATCGTTGACCAACGTGCAGGGCAGACCCTCTGATGAGTCGAAAATCTGCTTCATAATGTCCTTCTTGCCGCCGCCGGTAGCGACAAAGGCCACGCGAACGGCGTGAGTGACCACTGGGAGACTGAGCGTGATTCGTCGGGGAGGAGGCTTGGGAGAGTCCTCAATCGGAGCAACCCAGGCATCGGTCTCGCGGAGGAGAGCGTGGCCGGGGAACAAGGAGCAGGTGTGGCCGTCGGGGCCGCATCCCAACAGGAGGAGGTCGAAGATGGGCAGTCGAACCGAGTCGCGGCTCGCAAAGCTGCCGACGAGCGTCTTCTCGTACTGGTCTGCGAGTTCTTGGATATCATCGAGGTGCGTTGTGTCAATGGGATGCACGGTAGGTTGCTGATCAGCGGGTATCTTGTCCAGGAGCTCCTTCTTGAGCAGGGCATGGTTGGAGTCGGCGTCGTCCAAGGGCACGGCGCGCTCGTCGGCATAAAAGATTTCCCATTTTGAGAATTCGATCTTGTCCTCGGGACCTTGTGAGGGGGCTAAGAGAGCTTGCGCCAGGGTCTTTGGTAAAGAACCGCCCGAAACGGCGACCTTGAAGGAATCATGCCTGCTGAATCCTGCGTTCTGGCTCTGAATAATGTATGCGCGCAAGGCGGGTGCCAGAGCATCAACGCCGGGAAAGGCGTAGAGATTTGGTTGCGACCTCGGCATGTTGGATGGTGGGGGTGGTGTGATGTGTGTTATTTCCGCAAGATGCAAGCTTATCGTGCTATCGACTGCACGCTGCTGAGGGATATCCTATGAGCAAGGATCACAGCTAACTTGTCTGATGCAACTCTAGATTCGAGGCAGTGCAGGTGCGGGAAGAAGGTGGCGCGATTGGGTTCTAGATGTGTGCGTACTGAGCAAATCGTGGTGAGAGTGAAAAAAAATGTGAGGTCAAGATGTCGAACATGACTTGATGCAAGCCGCGGTGTGATAGCGGGGTCAACGGCAGTGGGTAGGTTTGGCAAGCAGCTGGGCGACGAGGTCTGCGGTCTGCGGTCTGAGTTGACGGGTGCTCACCGGCGGGGATCCACAAACAGTGATGCGAGAGATTAATTACAGTGGAAAAGGCGGCGACCGTTACAACACGATGACGTTTATCAGGTCCATGCTGTCCCACGTCGGCCACATTATGGTACAGCTCAATTACTTGCGATGCGTTTGTGTCTGTCGACGATAACGAGCTTGGCACTTACCCTGGAGGTGGTCAAAGCATGAGTTTGGTTCTATATTTAGGTGTTCAATCTTCATCATCTGTTCAGTCACAAGTGACAAAGTGCTGAAGAAACCCGGACTGCCAACCACCAGTGGCATTTGCTGGAATCCTGGATGACTGCCATGTGTTTTGGCCAGGCACCAATTGCTCCTTTGGGTCAGGCATGTGAATGCTCTCTACAAGTAATATTACGTGGAAGCTTCGGATGTTCCGTCGCTGGGTCTGCATTGCCAGTACTAGGCAAGGTTTGCCACAATCGTTGGGTCCAGATGCGCGCCATCAAGTGCCGTGCGTCCACCAAGACAACGAGGCAACAACGAGAAGACGGGCTAATTACGCTCAATCGAGGGCCATGGGTAGCGTCGAGACGCAGAAAATCACACACTGCACCCATCCCGCCTCTTGAATGACAATTCAGGCAGAAAAGTATATGGGTCAATTCCACGAGATAATTATTATCACGGCCGCCTCTTGTATGCCCACAGTTGTAGTGACTGGAAGGCAGGAAGTCCAAGTCAATGGGGCCCGCGAGACGGCTCTGTTCCTTCCCCGCCACACATGTCACTGTGTCTCGTAGATGACGTAGTGCAGCTAGCACCTGCCCCTCGCTCCTCGCCTTCCCAGGCTGTTCGTTTCCGATTTGCTAGCGTCAAATGGCCTCAGGGCAGACGCCTGGGAATAAGCGGCCACGGTGGAAGGGAATTTGTAAGTTCGACGCCACCTCCGACACGAACCCGATGCCCAAATCGCCATGGGCACGGCATTTGTCGACTTCTCGGTGGGTGCCAATGTACCAAAGACTCCAAGGTCGAGCCATAGTAATCATGGGCTTCTCCGATGTTCGACGCGGACCGTATTTTGCACAGCTAGCCCACCATGCCCCTCCCACTAGTGCCTTGGAAAGCACCAACAGCCACAAGACGAACGTGGCGGCGCGCGGTGCCGACGGGCCAAGCAGCGTTAAGAAGTTGAAAGTTGGGGAAAAAAAAAAAACTTCAATGACCCAAGGGTCCAAGGGTCCCCTGAAGCCGCCCGGAGCAAAATTCCAGCCCCTTCACTCTCAATTTCAAGGCTTTTCTGTGATTGACTCCACCCTCCGTCTGGTCCCTTCCCACCTGCTCACCTCCTCAAGAGCGTGTCGTCATTGCCAGCCAGCCGAGCCCCAAGTCCAGACGACAAAGCGTCCGAGGCCAGGAAAACCAGGGTCCTTGGTTCTGCCAGGGCTGAGATGGAGGAGGGCCTGCGCCTCATTTCCTCGCACGACATCTCTCGCTCACTTACCATCGCGAACGACCCTGGCAGTTCGAGGCTCACGATTCTGGACCCTCTCTGAGCCACAATTGTCCGGCCTGTCAGGTGCGAGAAGCCACTGATCAATACATTTGTCGCCACACACCTTCATCGAGTACAAACCCTCTAACCAATGCTCGTTGCCTCGTTCTCGTCCCTGGACCCTTGACGACCCTGGATTATTGCTTTTGGACCCTGAATCAGCAAGCAGGTCCAACTCAACCCTCGGGAACTGATATATCGCCTCCAATTGGTGCAATTCGCTGCATCGATCGTTGTGCCACCGAACCATACGTCTCGGGTCGAAGCCGTTCCGTGCCTTCTTTCCTGTCTATCATTTCCCTGCTATCCCGGTCTTCCCTCAACGTTCGGTTGTCTCCTGAAAAGTTAACAACCGTGACCAGCTTGTTAGTTGCCATGGTGTTCTTTGCCTTCTTGTGTTATTAAACCATCATCGCTGAATTTTGTCTCAGGCTGCTCAAAGTCTTCTGCCTTTGACAGAAGCCCACTTTCTCCTCTTTGCCCCATCCTTGACAGCGAAACCTGCTGTGGAAGTTGGTCCCCCTTCTGACAACTCGGGTAAGCACCTTTTCGAACTGCTTGGTGTATTGTAGTTGTCCATCCTCTCTCGGCAACACCGACCGTCGCCGTATCCAGCCAGACAGGACGACAGTTGTCTTGACGTGAGTCTCGAGACCGTGCTTGCGTATTCCATGTCTCGAATGTTGTGACAACCATGGACGACGTAAACATTCGAGAGCAGCTGCTCGATCGCCGCCTCCAGTTGACCGAGGGCCTCAGCGGCTGGCCGTACGACTTGATCCTCTACCTCCAACACGCCGTCGTGCACTCAGACCTGGGCTATCCCGACCTAGCCGCCGGGGATGCCTACAAGGCCTTGCTTCTGACCGACGAGGTCAGCGATGAAAGTTTCGAGTATCATGAAAAGGTCATGGAGAGCCTGATGATGCACACTGGCGTCCCCATTCCGGAAGTGATGGTTTTTGGGGATCTCCCAGAAGAGTGGTCGCCAGCCGTCATCGAGAGTTTAGGGGGCGGTGAGGAGGCTGCGCGCCGCCTGGCCGGCCTTGCATCTATAAGAGCCTACCAAGTTCTCTCTTTGAGTCTGTTGCTCTGTGGATGTCTGAAGAGTGCCCATAGCTTCTGTGAGCGCGGCCTCAAGTTGGCTCCGCACAACACAGAATTGCTCAACACCAAGACCAATATCGACACCGTTGCCCGACGTCGACTGCGCCGAGACGATTTCGACATCAACGACCTGCCTGACTATGGGCTTGTTCGTCGCGAAGTGTATCCGTGGAATGATCATGAGCCGGATCGATTTGCACAAGAATCCTTGGATGCGTTAAATGCAGATCTCAAAGAAATGGCACCCAAGTGTGCAATCCAAGTCGCGACGCTGCCGGTGCTCCTGGAAGGAGCCAGCGACACGGATCACTACGACATCATTCCGACCTGCAAGCAGCTCGGCGTTTTTGCCGTGGAGGATATCGGTCCCGGTGAGGCTGTCCTGCGCGAATACTCCCTCCTCACAGCCAACAATCGCTTAAAGGATCCTGTGTACGATGCTTGTAGTTCGGATCTCCCGTCACTCGGTAGCGCAGAGCCAGCAGTCAACTGCGACGAGTGCTATGATACCGTCTTCTGCAGTCAATACTGTCATGATGTCGCACAGGAGCGCTACCACCCAGCCGTGTGCGAGAAGGACGTAGACGCCATTGCCAATGATTCGGAAGCAGCCGAGGCTGATGAGACGCTTTACCTGCTTCTCTTGTCTCGTGTACTAGCGCTGGCCGCCCACCAAGAGATTCACCCCCTTGACGTGCGTGAGGTCAGGTTCATCTGGGGAGATTTCGTTCCAACGGCCACAAATGACATTGACATCTCTCCAAATGCCGGACCGTCGCCGGAGTGGACGCTGCCGTTTTCGTTCAAGTACAATATTGAGACACCGCTCCACGTGTTAGAAAAGATGGATATTGACATCTACACGTCGCTCCCGCAGTATGATTTGTGGGTTTTAAACACCTTGTATGCCAAGTTTCGAGGAACCGCATCAGCACGAAAGAGTCTCCGCGATGGCCGTCCGGATGTAGCGGCGGTTCATCCATACTGGTGCTTGGCGAACCATGACTGTGATCCTAACGTCACCTGGGACTGGGGCGGCCGGATGATTCTGTGGGCTCGCAAGGAGCGCGTCGTAGGCGGCCGTGTGGGCGGTATCAAAAAGGGAGAAGAGATCCTCAACCACTACTGCGACATCAACCTGCCGGTCCAGCAACGACGAGAATGGGCTCGAGGCAGTTTGGGCGGATGGTGCATGTGCAAGCGCTGTAGAGATGAAGCAGCCCAGACTGACCAGGAGTCAGGGGTATAAGCATAATAGACTCGAGCTGAGTCAACGTCTGCACCACCAGGTCAGCGACGCTGGACGGCAACAACGCGGAAGCAATTGCCATGCTGAAGAATGTTGATGAAAAGAAAACGAAGAGCTTGACATTGAGCAGGAACTGAAGCAAGCCGAGTCTGCACAAATCAAAGACGCAATGTGCGGCCGAGAAACGGCAACGAGTCGAACATGAGCAGTGGTGCCAGTCACCGTCTTTCAACGCATCTGTCGCAACCCCGCCGCCCTATGATACGTCGACTTTGCTCGTATCCGCTGCCTCGCCATTTGATATAGGGTGTCGCACGCACACGTTGTTTGTGACATTCCAGATAATGTTGAATAGGTCTTGATGCATGGTTTTCGTTGCGGCCATCGTGGGCAATGAAAGCGACCAGCCAGCCTTAGCATTCTGCGGGTACGGTGTAAACGACTTTCAGTATCGGCTCATCACCAGGCGTCCGCGCATCATGATGATTCAATAAGCAACGAGGCCGAGATTCGAGTAATATCCTGTCAACTGAGAAGTACATAATCGCAAGCTGGTACATAGGTAAATAGGGTGCATACCATAGATATACGCATAATGGTTAATGATGAATTGACTATACACAAGTTGGCTGGCACAGAGCCATTTCCCATGAGTGCGGACATGACGACCATATATTGGCACACACTGGTATTCTGCATGGGCAGGTAATAAACAGATCATAACACAGGCACGTTACATCCAACATTGCGGACAGTCGAGAGAAGAACCACCAAGGCCGCCAACATGGGTGCTGAACACAAGGACCGCCAAACGAACTGTGACCTTGCCACCGCGCACTGATATACAAATACATCCGAATGAATGGCTACACGTCACCTCAGAACGTATGAGATGTGACAGAACTGCAATCCAGCAGACATCTTGCCTTCCAATCATGGCGTCTCGTTCCCTTCTTCAACCCAGCTCAGGCAATTAGCACAGCCCCTTCACAGCATCCTAAGAACCAAGCTTAAAGTCGACGACAAAGTCTATTACACTAAGAAAAAGGTATCTTGCTTATCATTCACCGATTCGACCCAGGCAACGGCCTCGGCCCAACAATCTGCCTCCTACCAGATCCAATCCCCTGAGCACCCCTATTCTGCGAATCACCACCTGTATACCCGCTCCACTGCCCTATATCCCATCGTCCCCCAATCCCGCCTCCAATGCCATCTACGCCGTCTGAACGAGCAGCCTTGGCCGTCTCCTTCTGCGCCTCCTCCCACTCCTGCTGGCGCTGGCGCTCCATCTCCATCTCTCGCTCGAGGAGGGACTTGGATGCTCACCCGCCTGCTTTGGTCTGCGCCTGGCTCTGCACGCGTCTTCTGTCTTCGGCGTCGCGTTCCTCCGTGGCGCCCAGCTCGCGGGCGTATGTTTGGCGGGACTGCGTTTGCGCGGGCGGCGTGTTTGATGCCAGGAAGCGGTCTGTTCGGTTCTGTTGTGGTGGTGATGTGTACTTTTTGGGATCGGGGAGGGGACGAGGGCTGACGCCGTTGTTGGGCGAGGCCTTGGGAGTGACGTTTGGTTCGGGAAGAGGTCGCGGGGATGTTATTTGGGGTTGAACATGTGGTTCTGCTGGGACGGATGCTTCGCGGATTAGCTCGGGTGTGGGCTCGAGGGTTGATTCTCGTGGTTCCTGCTGCTGGTTGTTCTATTGCTTCTAGAGGTACTGGCGATCGTCATCTCTTGTCCATGATCCGTAGCGGTTCTGGTTGCGCTGTGGTCCCACGGCGGATGAAGCCGAAGGTGTTGGCGAGGCTGCTCGGTGCCGGCTTCTAGATCGGGCCTTATTGGGAACGATTTCGCTCACAGGCCGGCTGGAGCTGCGTGTTTGGCGTTCTCGCTCGTACTCTTCCTCTCGTTGGCGTGCTCGCTCCAATTCCTTCTCTAGTTCCTGGCTGCGGGTGTTGCCGCGTCGGTCTGCCTCTCCCTGCTCGGCTTGATACTGACTTAGGAACTGGCCTTGTAGTCTGGCGTCGCTGCGTCCTCTGGCGCGTTTCCGTTCCTCGTCGAGTTTAGCAGCGGCTTCTTCTTCCTCCTTGCGTCGCTTCTCCTCCGCGAGCTTCCATTGCCTCTCTTGCTCCTCCCATCTTCGCTTTTCCTCGTCGGCTTTTCGTCGCTCTTCCTCGCGCAGTCGTTGCGTCTCTTCTTCCCATCTGCGCTCCTCCTGTTGACGTGCGGCTTCTTCTTCAGCTTCGAGCTGGGCCTTTCTTTGTCGTTCCTCTTCCTCCTGTCGTTCCGCCTCCATCTTGCGCCTGCGCTCCTTCTCTGCTAAGCTGGGGACATGGGGTCCTGCACTTGTAATCTGGCGCATGCCACCAAACGAGATACCCAAGTTGCCCTGACTAGCACCACCTATGTAGCCGTACTGCGCGATGTTCCATGCCGGCGCGATGGAACCCTCGTGCTCCCGCTTGCTCCAGCTGCTAACGGGACCGGGAGACCCGGGACCAGCAGTCGGACTCTTGGCAGGGCTGAGGCGGCCAGAAGGCGTCGTGTCTCCCGTTCGATGAGGTGGCAGCGCTGGCCGCGAACCGTATGCGGATGAAGAGTTGCTGTTGATAGAAGCACCACGGCCACGGAGACCCGTCGGAGAAGCATAGCCGGAGGCCTGCGGGCTGAGTCCCCCAGCGACTCCTCGATTCTTCGGCCCGATGGGTTCAGGAAATCTATTGGGGTTGGCATCGTGTGCAGCCCTGCTGAATGCCCCAAGACACTGCAGAACTTGCGCCGGATCCTTCTGCTCATACAGGTCAACGGTCAGAAACATGTCGTGCTGGTGCAGGTTGAACGGCGGGGCCTGGCAGGCGCGGAGGAAGTGTGAGACGTTTTCCATTTGGACGAAAGGCATGGAAGATTGCTTGAACCGGATGCCGGGCGGTGGTGCGCCAAGGTTGATGAGCCTAGGAGAACACACAAGGTAAACACGTCAGTTGGTGTTGAACATCTGCGGTTGCGACGGAGCCGACATACTTGCATAGCGCAACGCCGTCCTTGAGGCCCTCGAGCAGATCTGAGGACGGCAGCTTCTCCCCGAGGGCTTCTTCGACCCAAGCACGGGCTTCGTTGGCGGCAGCGGGCGTGTATTTGTCGAGGCGCAACTTGCGCACGTCCTTGTCCAAGGACAAGACGGACGCCATGGCGACGGAGGGTGCCTGCGCTTAGAGCAAAAGCGCTTTTTTTCTGGAGCGGCAGATGAGAAAGTTGCTGTACAATCTATGAGTTGTTGAAGTAGGTAAATTAGGAGCGTCGTCGATATGCTCTGCTGTTACGCGGCGGATGACGAGGCAGAGGTGTGTAGGTGGATATGTAGGTGCGGACAAAGAAGGACGATGGGACGCCAAGGTCGGCGTTGACGTCCAATGTTTTGCGTGGGTTGAGGCTTGGGCTCTGGCGTGGACGTCGACATGGGCATGGCACTAGACGGCGTGGGCAGGGTTAATCAAGACATGTCGTCAGCGGGGGAGCGGCGGCTCAACTGGAATGGCGAGGCAAGACAGGGCAAGGCACGGCATAACGTCAATGGCATTGATGGCACCGCATGGCGACGCATGACACGGTAATTAAAGAATTGATAAATGGTATGTCAACCAAACCGGCTCTGCTAGTGCCATCCATTCATTCTTTCACTCTTCCCCAGTACATTGTCTGTTCTCGCCGACCCTGACACTGGCACCTAATAGCACCTGGCACCTGGCAGCGGGTGCTAGTGTCTCCCGGCCGCGCTGGAATGTCGCTCGGTCGGAGGGGCAATCACCTTCACTGCACTTATTCAAATCATTGTCACTCCCATTCGACGGCAAGCCACTCCTCGAAAGCCACATGCACTCACCCACAGCCCGCTGCGACCGTGTGGCGCAAACCTTTCCCATCATCAACGCCAATTGATCCCCGACATCACATCCAGCTCAACTACACCTCGAGAAAAAAAAAGTCACAATATCCAAACCTTCCATCTCATCTCCCTCCCTCCCCAGCCATGGCCCCCAGAACCATCGGCCCCCTCGCACGCACATACTACAAATGGAAAGCCCTCCGCCTCCCCTGGCGCAAGCGCTTCTTCGTCGGTTCGTCAACCCTGTCTCTTCTCCATCTCCATCCCCCAAAGGCATCCTCAAGCTGACTTCTCCGCAGGATATGACCTCCAAGGCAACACATACTGGGAATTCAAGCTCACCTCCGCAGAAACCCGCCTCCGCCGCATCGTCAACTACCCCCGCTCGACACACTACAGCCAGGTGCAGGTCTCGCCGCTGTGGCACCAGTGGCTGCGACATATGCGCGTCGAGCCGCCCAGCCTGGACGAGCAGAGTGGTGACATAGTGAGGCAGGAGCGCATGAAGTATCTTGCCGCGGAGGCGGATGCGCGGTGGGAGGCCAAGCCCAAGGTTATGGAGGACGTGAAGAGGGATGTTGAACAGCAGAGGATAGAGGCGAGTTCGACGGGGGCGGACACAGAAGTGAAGGCCGAACGAGCGCAGACGCAAAAGCAGAAAAAGAGTGAGGAGAATGATCCGTGGGCAAAGGCGAAAGCAAAGGGCCCGAGTGAGGACTGGCAACCTGCTGCGTGGAATCCCTCTGCGAAGCGATGATGAAACGCAGGATTGCCTTTTATCATACTGCATTATCGGCGAATACCGAATCTGTACAAAATCTGCAAACATACTTGGCGACAATCTCAGCATTATATACGAGGAGCATCATTGGAGGTTCGCAAGGAATATTATCTCGACGAAACTCCAACGGCATCTATCATTTACGCGCCCTCACCAGTAATTACTCGCTGTCGCTGCATTAACGACATGCCATGAGCCATCACTGGCACACATCTACACACGACGCATATCGCCAGGAGCATCACGAAATTAAATGGCAAGACTGCATCACGCTTCGCAGCACCGGACAGCTCGCTAATCCATGTACACATACACACAATCCTGTACATTAATCGTATTCCCGGTACAAATCTACCAAAAGGGGTATCTACATGTATAATAGTGTACTATCAAAACTCCAAACGCAAGAGACCAAAACCCGCTATGCTGAATATCCCGAAAACCAGTGACCCGTCTTGCTCTATATGTCCTGCTCCATGCGAGAAATTCCAAGCCCAATGTCTCTTATCCGTAATGCTTCCGTCCCGTTGAACTGACCTCCATAACATCAGCCCCATCGATCCTCGTCGAGGCAGATCTCCGGTGACAAGACTGTCTCGGTAGACCAATCCCGTGTTGCAAGTTCTTCACCGACAAAAGCCGTCCTAGTGTACCCTTCCCACAGCCTGTCGTCGGTCCAAGTGCCGTCCATCGTGCCTATCACGACGCCCCGGACACCAACTTCAACGCCCCAAGCAACACGCGAATCCTCTCTCCCGACCCGTTCAGCACATCCAGCGCAAACATATCTCCCGCCTCCGCCCTCCACTTCCCCATCCTCCTCTTCTTCGCCTTCATCTCGCGTGCCCTTATGCCCTTTTCGCACGCCTCTTCAAACGACTCCGAGTATTCCGCCATATCGCTCAGCCACAGCAACTGGATCGCGTTTTCCACCAAAAGACTCAGTTTGGCGTTGTCTTCCAGCGCAACCGTATTGGCAGTTAGACAAACATAGCAGTGTTCGAGCATTGGCATCGTCAGATACCCCATTGCGTCGCCCTCAGGGTCCACTTTGCGCGGGTCCTTGTAACTGTTTGGTAAGAGACAATTGAAGAGCTCCTTGATGATGGTGACGTGGACTTCTGGGAGGAGCGGATTCTCGCGCTGCGTGACGAAGAGCGCGAACAGGTCGAGACGTAGACTCTTGGTGCAGAGGGCAAAGTCCTCGTAGAGCCGATTCAGGTCGCTGCGTTTGCCGAGCGTGTAGGTCGCTGCGGAGAGGAGCTTGAAGAAGCGTAGACGGAGATCGACGGACTCGACGAGCCCCGGGTGCGTTGTGCCAAAGATATCTGTGTTGCGTGTGTCCCGTTTCTTCTGTGGCGTAGGCGGCTCTGAGATGCCGGATAATATGGAGTCGTCGTCGAAGTAGTCGCCGTACTGCTCGTTATCCAAGTCGAGGACATGCTCTCGTTTCCTCTTCTTGGACGCCTTCTTAGGGCCGCGCGGTTCCTTCTTGAACACCCCCGGGAACGAAGACGATGAGAGCGAGCTGCCGTCCGCGAAGAGCGACTTGATGATTCGCTTCAGCGCCAGCTGTCCATCTGCTCCGTGCCACATATACATGACCATCATGGACTCTTTCCTGGCCAAGATGCTCTCATCATCGCCTTCTCGTCCCTTAGACTCGTCCTGCCGCTCCCTCTCCGCCCAGTCCATCTCCAGCACATCCAGCATGAACTCCAGCCATACCTTCCAGTATCGCCAGCGGTGCGGATACAGAGTGCTTGTGTTAAAGGCCCATCCTACCGTCGTCCACAGATCCTGGCCCCGCGTCCACAAACTGCCCTGATTCGCCATCCGCCCCCTCACGCGGTCCTGCTCATGCCCTGAATCCCCATCCGACATGTCGCTGTCGCTAGCAGCGCTATTCACTTCCGGCCGGCGACTCCATCGTGACAGAGCGTGAAACTGGAAGGCGGTGCGAAACCCCGCGTTGACGGGTCCAACCACCGCCAGCAGGTTGCGCAGATAGTCGAGCGCAAGGGCAGAAACCTCCCGCGTTTCCGACGATTCGGCACGCGTCGTGTGAGAAGGATGAACGATGAGCGTGTTGAGAAGTGCTAGGTGGCTAGCCGGTGGTATCAAAGCGGGTTTGGTGGGAGGTGTTCGGCGTGAAATACCTGATCCCAGCGTGCTGTTTAATAATTGAATGGCACAAGTATCTTAGAAACGGGTTAGCTAAAGCTCCAACATGTATACTCTCCGAGAGAATACAAACGTACAAAGTGATTCTTCGAGGAAGATCTGGCAGTGATCCTTGAGTTCTCGGTGGAGTTGTCGCGCCTCGCGATACGGACAGGGCACACCCTGCGCCGGACTGCTTGCCGTCGTTGAGCCCTCAATATTGGAGTCGTTGGCTGTGTAATAAGATGATGGAGATGAGCTCGCGCTCTTCTGTGCCCTGGCCATCGTTGTCATGGATTGTCACCACGCCAGCGAGCAGGCTGGGCGGTGTCAGGTGGTGGTGACGATGCAATAAATTTACACGTCCAACAGTCCCCAACAGACCAGACGCGACTAGTGTGAAGAAGAACGGCGTGCTGAGTGACAGTCAGTGGCCGGCCACTAGCACCAACTGGGAATCGGGTGGCGCACTTTAGCCACAGCCAACCGAGAATCTGGCCAGTGCGGCAACGCGACTCTCCTGCTCCCTGCACACTATATACTGCACACTGTATCCAGGTACACTGGCATCTCAGGGCAGCGTCCTCCCCTGATATTTTCCTCATCTCATTCAATTTTAAATACATCATGTGTTATGGTGTAGTGTAAAGTAAAGCAGAGTAAAGTACAGTCGTGAGATATGCTTTGCCAGCAAGTCATTCGTCATCATAATAAAATCCACGCATATTCATGCAGCTCAATGCAGCTGACCTGCCCACGGCCCGGCCAACAGATGAATGAAGGAGGCACCGCCCAACAAGAAGCCCCTCGTTCGAGAACGGACCAACGGCGCTCTTCGTCTTCCAACCTCTTCACTCGACCGTCCGTGCCATCTTTTGTATGTATGTGCGTATCGAGCGCCCCTCCAAAATGTTTGGCTGCCAAGAAATTCTATCGCAACTGATCGACAAACGCCATGGTTAAATCATTGTGTAAATGCAAAGCCGGTCCTACACCCCGATGCAGAGGGTCGCCGCGAAAATGACCGAAAGAAACAACATGAGCGGAAAACGGGAGCCAGCGCTCCCAAATAGTCGCTTGCACGAACGAGCAAATCGACTGGATGACATCGCCAGGTCGCGGCCTATGTAGCCAATACCCTTTCTCTCAACTGGTGGCACGATTTCGACGTTCTCTGCTGCATTCTACTTTTCGCCGTCTTCACCGTCTGTGACGTTTTCTTCTTCAATCACAGGCTGTTGCTTTGCCACCATCTGCTTTAAAATTGCAGATGCCTCCGCAGAATACTTGCACTTCATGCGGATCCGCTCGCCGTACTTGTAGAACAAGAATGGGAAGGGCAGACATGTCAGTGACAAGAATGCAGGTATTGAACTGGCCCAATGAATGCCCAGGTCCCTATACATGTAGCCTGTGAACAAGGGGAACACCGCACCGAACAGAGATCGAAGCACAGCACTGGCTGCCAGCACCGACGCTGCGTAAATCACATCTGTAATGCGTCAGTCAGAGTCCGTCAATCCACTTTCTCTTTCATAATTGTTGATGACAGGACTCACAAGAATCAATCAGATAGTTGGTCAAGGACAAAAACACCAGGACGAGCCCGGATGCGAACACTCCCGAGCCCACAATCGATACCGACCAATGTACATTGGTGCCATTTGTCCACGCAAACCAAAAGAGACCAACTGGAAGAAGGACCGCGCCGAACAGCGCGGGGGGAAGTCTGCATTCTGGCGGTGCTACGCCGCCGTGCTTGGCCGCCACGCGGGCGTATCGGTTGTTATCAAAGATGGTCCCAATCGTCGAGATCAGAATGCCAGCCGCGATGCCGACAAAGGATAGACCCCCAACGCCAGGCTTCCAGCCCCAGCCATGGGGATAGGGGGATTGGAATACAATGGGGAATGCGGCGAAGCACATGTACAACGTGCCGTAAATGATGGCCATGTAGATGGCGGTAAGAAAGACGATGGGTTCCCTGAACAACAAGATCCAAGGTCTGGAAAGGTTCAGCTTGATTCGGCCTAGGATTGTCGTTTGAGGCATCGCCACATCCACCTTGGAGATGTACTTTTTGCCAGTCATTTTCGATAATGCTTCTGCTCTCCTGCGCAACAAGACAGGCGCATACGTTTCCGGCGCCACAAGAGATTGAATAATCCATAACGTGCCGGTGAAGATGGCTGTCAATCCTACAACCCACCTCCAGCCAGCGCTTTCGGCAAGAAACCCGCCGACAATTGGACCTTTTGAAACGTCAGCATCAGAAATAACGGAAGTTCTCAACAGGTGAGAGCAGAGTATCATGTTGTGAGGATGTGATATCTTTCCAGACTAATTCGACTTACCTAATGCTGGTCCAAGAAACGGTGCCAATGCGAATATGCTGGTCGCGATGCCGCGCTCTTTGGCCGAAAACAGGTCGGTGATGATGCCTCCTGAATTTGTCAACGGCGACGAACCCCACGCACCGACCATGAAACGCAGCACAATCAGTCCTGCCATGTTAGGGGCAGCGGCACCAGCAGCATTGAAAGCCGTCAATGCCATACAGGTGATAAAGAAGAGCTTCTGGCGTCCATATAACTCCGAGAATGGCGCCCAAAACAAAGGGCCAATGGCGAAACCCAGCACAAACATAGATACACCGAGGATGGCGACCTCGTCAGAGGCATGGAACTCTTGGTTGACTTCGAGAACGCTGCCGGAGTAAGCTGAGCTGGTAAAAGACACAGCAAGTGTGGAAACGGCGGTGATGAGAGTGACGGTCCATTTGAAGGTCCGGGAGAACGTCATCGGGTTTCGAGGATCGCTAGGCAAGAATTCGACGAGATACGGCGACTCGACCGTCCCCTGGCCGGCATAGCGGTAGTTAAGAACTTCATCGTCTACTCCGGCCTGATCAAGCAGTATGCTCCAGTGCGAATGCTTGCGTGACTTGGTCGCCTTGCTCTGAGCCTCCACGTCGCGATCACCAGACGTCGCCAACGAAGACGAAGATGAGGGTGCCATGATTCAAGACAATTCGCTCCCTTAATTCGCGAATGGGAGAAGAATGGCACCTGCAGGGCCCTCCGTCCGTCCGTCAAATGCCGGGTGATGGAATGCGGGAGGACGCGATAATCGTGGGGTAAGACGAGTCCAGGACAGATAGAAGGCGAAATGAAGCCCAGACGCACATTAAGTAACAGCCTTTGATAGAGACCAGTGGGGGCAATCCCACGTTGAGACGGGATGGCCGTCCAGAGTCGCGCCGATCGGTCCAGGAAGATAACAGGGCTTTTGAGAACTTGCCGAAAGAGGTCTTCACCTGGACAGCAGGGTGGTGTCTTCACGGTGCGAAAGCTGAACGAGTCGGGTCACGTCTTGGACGCAGCTGAAGGGACGATGCAATGCGAGACGAGCGGGAAAAACAAGATTGACCCAATGTGAGACGGGGCGAGACACAAATGGGTGTTGCAGGCGGCTAATATGGCGAATGCGCGATACTCACGACAGGCTGACGGCAGCGCTCGTCGAGAGATTGGCCGAAAGGAAAAAAGAACTCGCTTGGCACACACAGAGCAGAAACCAAGCCAACAAGGACGAGGATGGAATCAATGGCTTGGCAGCCTTTTGGTTGATGAACTGGCCGTGGAAATAACACACCTAGCACCAAGGGACTATTGGCGGGTTCAGGAATCGGGTCCGGTTCCAGTGCCTCGGGACTCTTGAAGACGGCGCAACACCTCACCGAAGTCGTTGCTGACACAATGAGCGATGATGGAGGCGGCGCAAGGATGGACGGTGGCCGCAGCCGTCGTATCACGGGCTGTTGTGCGACGAAGGAACAGGCAGCTCGACCTGAAGAAATGGCTCAATGGGACGCAATAGTGCCAACGGAACAGCGCCACCAGCGAATCCAAGCACGCGCTAGGTAAGAGAAAGGGTGTGAAGCTCTGTTTCTCTTTTATGCCGTGCAATGGAAAGCGATGGACTGCAAATGCCGAGGAAAGAGAAAAGGGAAACAGGATGCAAAGCACAGAAAGGCGACTTGGGGATGCACAGAGGAGAAATGGCTGAGTTTCAGAATCAACCGGCAAACAAATGCCTCCCTGCCTTGCCCAACTCGACTCGACTCGATTCGACTCGGGCTCGAAAAAGCGACCGAGGGCTAAAGTAGGCCGCAGGAGCTAAGAATGCGAGACAGACAATGGACTAGTAAGTACGTGGTGGAAATCAAAGCGGCAAATCGCATCTGAAGATGTCAGGGATCAGCCCCCTG
Source organism: Periglandula ipomoeae IasaF13 (assembly GCA_000222875.2). Classification (NCBI taxonomy): domain Eukaryota; kingdom Fungi; phylum Ascomycota; class Sordariomycetes; order Hypocreales; family Clavicipitaceae; genus Periglandula; species Periglandula ipomoeae. The sequence goes on from AFRD01000172.1 coordinate 38,789, forward strand.
TCGGGACATTGTTGAAAGAGCCAAAACCAAGGTTGTGGAGGAGAAGTGGATGCAAGATAATGGATGTCGACGTGCGATAAGCTCGTGAGGAATCGATGTGCCGGAGACAGATTCGAAGTCGAGAGTGCAAAAGAATCGTCGGCCTCTGTTTGTCTGATGGTGAGAGTATGACAAGCTGAGAATGGACGAGCACAATGCCGTGTTAATCAACACGAACCTGATATCTTCTGGGATCTGGGGAGTCGACGCACCAACATTGAGCAACAAGCCAGCGGGGTCAAGCGCAGGACGGACGGACGTACATGGCGTGTGGAGGCGGCCCCCCCCGTTCGGCGGTGGTCCAGTGGTGGTAGGGTAGTCGCGTTGTAAGTAGTATTAGTGCTTGCTGATGCTGGGGGTGGCTGTTGCGATCAGCACTTCGACTTCGGTCCACTGGTGCAGCCCCCAAGAGCCACGCAGCCACGAAGCCAAGCCAGGGCAGGAACATGGAGACGGGCGGAGATGAAGGACGGACAAATGCAACCAGACACGACCATGCTTGGCCGAAGACGAAGACTGGAAGAAGTTCCAACAGAACGATCCATCTGGCCATCCCGGCCGCCGTCCACTGCCACCAGGCTCCCGTGCTTGATGCATCGCATCGCATCATATCACAGTGCATGTAAATAATGCTCCGAAGCACTCATTATGCAGGCATGTATGCATACATGCACGCCTTTATTCATTGGCCCTTCGTCAAGGATGGCTGACACGGACAATCGACGTCTCCATCCAATCCCACGCATTGCAGACTTGCTCCATCACCCGGCCGAGAAAGAGCCCTGCCCTGCCCCTTCCCCAGTTCCTCCCTCTGCCGGCGCACCAATCTGGCTGCTGCGTCACAGCCCCGTCACCGACCCGCCTTTGCTCCAATCTGAAGCTTCGTGGCTGGCCGCCGTCAATCGAATGCCTCTAAAACATTTGTTGGTCGGTTCATCGAAATTGCCCGTCTCATCTCTTTTTCTACCGCCAACCAACATTCAAAACTCAAAATGACCTCACATTCCATCTTCGGACTTGGCATCCTCTCTCGGCTCCGGCGCACACTCCGACTCCTCTATTTATTTCCGTCCTGCCCCACGCTGTTGGCCGGCGAGTCTCCCTCAACGCCCAACAAGGTTGCATGTTGGCGCATCTCATGTGAACTTGTCAGCCCCTATTTTTTTCATAAGCAGCGCCCAATATCTTGAGAGGGTCACAATAATTGACTCCAAGGTAGACGCCAGTGCTGCGACGTTTTAAGCGCCTTGCCTGGATTTTCAAAAGGGGTGGTCAAGGCCTTTTCGCTTTGCATCAGGTCAGTTTCTATTTCTAGAACTTGACCGCCGTCCAACACCGTTGTGGTTTGCTCTCAGGCCGTGTCTGCTGATGTCTCATGTCTCGCCTTGTCTCAAAGTCCAGCACCGTGGCTTTCTTGTTTGCTGCCACCCCGTCCGACCGGGCCGTCCGTGTCTTGCACCTTACTGGATGATTCGTGGCGAGACACGCGTGGGCTGTGTGTCTGCCACGGTGTGCTTACTTGTGACGTGTTTCATTCGGTTAGTGCATTTCCGTGAGCGTACCGCCAATAGATTGTCTCGGTGGCTATTGTTGTACTGTCCAAATTTGGCAGGCGTATTCTAGCTTACGATATCACAGAGAATACTGATTTGTCCACATGGGATGAATCGAAATTGTTGCTTTCCATGCTCCTGAAGGTTCAAATACGTCAGTGAGTGCTGAGGCCACTAAATTTCCTCTGTCTTTATCCAGGTGGTCTCTTTACAGCTTGCTGGGGAAAACATGGATTCTACACGGTGAATAGCAATCAAACTCCAGTAGTTGCTCCTTGGATAAGGGCATCACGCCTCTCAACACAATTGCTTCTCTATATTTACAAGGCGTATCACTACGAGAATCTGATCTCTAATCCCCGAGACCACCCCATTCGCTCTCATCACTTCCCTCCTCATCCCCATCACTTTCACTTTCACTCTCTTCACTGCCGTCATTTTCCTCATTCGGCTCATTCTCCGAACCCACGGCATCATCTCTACCAACTAGAGCTATTGGAGCCCCCGTAGCCTTCAGCACCGGCATCCCCATCATATCCCGCACGATAGCACCGCTTTCGTCCCGCACATAAGGGCCATCCCCTGCGTCTTCTTGATTGACAGCATCCCTGACGAAGCCTGCGACGAAGAACCCCATCACGCCATGACCATCATCTTTGTAGGTCCGTATACATCCCTCCGCCACTGCCTTATCCCCGTTGCAGGCCTCGACAAGACCGCGGACGGGCCACGATCTCATCCCACTGACCTGGTCTTCTCTCCGTAGAATCCGCCATCCCATCTCCCGCGCAATATCGGACTGAAGGGCAGCCATGACAACATGTTCGTTCTCTTGTGAGTGTATTGAACATGTTGAGTAAGTCACCTTCTTGGCGGACGGGAATCGGAAGGCGTGAAGCAAAAGCGTAAGTTGGAAGGACGACAGTGCCCCGAGACGCTCATTCAGATCCTTTTCCGACTTGATCACCGTCTCGTTACCGTCGTCATCGCGGATTACAGTGCTCTCAGAGTCAGCAACCTCGTCAAGTTTCCTCTTCCGCTTACTGGCCGGATCTGCTCGAGCAGCTCCTGGTTTCTGCTGCGGTGGCTCAGGTAGGTGAGTTTCAGGCATCGAATCTCTGCCCACGATACCGCTTCCTGAGCAACTTGGATCTAACAACAAGGCGCCGACATTCTTAAACCTCTCCGCAAAGGGATCAACCTGCAGAAAGTCTTGCCCGAGCCCAATCCGCGTCATGTTTTTCGATCCAGCTATGCGTATCATCTTCTCAAGCGTCTGCGCTCTACGAGAATCCTTCTCGAACGCGAAAATGGTTTGTAGTTCAGACTCAAATTCGGGTGTGTGGCTATGAACTATGCTCGCCAGATGAGTCGTCTTGTTCCCCGGCGCTGCGCACGCATCAACGACATCACCGTCTTCTGATCTCGGGTCCAGCAAATACGCAGGAAAGCAGGAGGCTTTATCCTGCAATATGATTTTGCCAGAAGTATACGCCTCCGTCTTGGTCAAGTCGTGGCCCGGAGAGATGGCCACCAAGTTTGGTACATGGGGGTCCAGAAGGATATGCTTGCCCTCTTTCGTAACCACATCATGAATGGTCTCGGCTCTTATGTATGCACGAAACGTTGTCTCTAGCTGCTCCTCAACCGTGCTCTTCAAAGCATTGACACGTACCCAGCGGGGATGCGAGGCCTCTTCGCCCGCCGTGGCCTTCGCCACCTGTGCTTTCAGTGCATCTAATGAGGGCGCTTTGCGCCGTAGCCTCGCGCGAGTAAACTCAGATGTGAGACGGCCTTTGTGTCGATCAATGCTGGATCTGAGGCCATGACTCTGTGGCAGCGCAATGCCGCCTTTTGCTAGCAAGAGATCATGAACTAAGATGAGAGCCAGTGCTGGGGACAGCTGCAGAGGTTGAAGTGAAGGTCAGCAAAAACTCTTCATCATTTTTTGGCATTGCGAAACTCACCTTGCGTTCATGTTTGAGAAGCTCAGCCCCTTCAATGACCTCCTTGAGGATGGCACTCCATTTGCTTGTTTCCAGTACCAGAGCGTACAGCTGGTTTGGGGGCGATTTGATATTCTTTCGGCGAAACACCCGCGACTTTAAACTGCCGCCTTCTTGGGACGATGTTGACAAAACATCGGCAGCTTCGTGATACAGTGACATTTTAATGTCTTTTCTTTGAATTTTTTTGAGTGTGAGCATTGAGCTCATTTATCAGGCGCTGCGCTCATGCTGGGAGGATTGTGTTGCAGGCAAGTTTCGTGGAACTGGCAGCAAAGATTTAATGGACCGGGGTTCAACCGAACTTACACATCCAGACAGCGTACATCACAACAGACTCCCGTATTTACATTGCGCACAACTTGCAGAATTGACATCAACAGACAAAGCAACAAGTCGCGGCTCTTTAAATTAGAGTCAATGCGTACGACAGCCATGCTTGTTTCAGGAAGACAAGTGACCTTATCGACGCAAAGAGACACAGCGTGCTAGTGACAGGGCATTGCCGTGAGCACAGCTACGCAGCTTTGTATCTCTTCCCCTGCCGAAAACCCCGGCACCAGCGGTGAGTGTCAGATCCCAGCTCGCGAGCTGCTAGGTTTGGCCGGCTTCATGAGCAACTCTGAGGCAATGACAGATACCTACGCTGTTACAGTTGGCACGACGGGTCAGTACGGACAGGCTCACGAGGCTCAGTGAACTCCCAAACCATCAGTGATACGGCTTCCAGGAGTCCACGCGACCACACAGTGAGCCTAGCATCATATACACCGATGTCCCTTTCCAAAGACAGTACTCCAAGTTCCAAGTCGGCTTTCGACATCGCGGTCACCAATTAGGATCAACTGTTAACGGCGTTCGACCTAGCACCAATATGATATTGTCTACTCAAAGAGCAGCTACCCTGATATAACTGCCGATAGAAACTCTAGACCTGGCTCATTCCTTACAAATCCACCATGCTGGTTTGAACCAGCGTGATCGAGAAAATGGTTGAAGAATGCTGGGCGGCGTCAAGCGACAAGACAGAAAGCAGGCTCTGTTTGCGTGCTAACCTGCGTTGGCAATATGCTAGTCGGGGCCTGACACAACACGTTGAATGGTTAGACTCGTTGGGCTGTAAGGCAGATTCTGAAGTCTGAAGACAGCTCATATTTTTTACAATTTCAGTTTGGCGCCCTGCCTTCTTTGCGCGTTTCATTTGCCAACTGTTATGCGCGTCTTAGCTCAGCCTCATTCACACCGCTTTCGTGCAAGCGTTGAGGGAAAGCGTGTCTGCAAGAAAATAACATCGTTCAAGGATGTCTGCTGCCGAGACGTTTGCCCTAGCCTGTGGCATAATGCAGGTATTGAGTTTTTCTCGCGAGGTCTTTAAAATCTGCGGCAACATTTATGATCACATTTCGCCAAAACCTCATTTGGAATCTCTATCGAAGTCGCTGGCAAAACAATCCGAGGATATTCGCAACCGTCACATCGCACTCACCCGCAACGGTTCAAGTAACGGCTCTAATACACTTTCCAACCTGGCATTGCAATGCAGCAGAGCAGCCCGGGAAATGGAACACGAGGTACAAGGTATCACCAGAGGGTTTTCCGATGGAAATATACAGGTGCTGCTTAAAAATATCGCCGGAAGAGGCCGCCTTGAAGCGTTGCGAAAAGAGCTGGGTGAACAACAGCAATGTTTACAGATGTACATGGTGAATTATTTATGGGATACTAGGCGTTTTACGCTACTTTCGCCGAAAGCCTTTACTAAAATTACTTTATAGTGAAAGGAGCATCGCCATCAAGCTCATGCAAGACCGTGAATTCGAGAAGCTTAATGCGCATGTGCAAACCTTTGTCCACCAATATGCTACTGGAACCGAGAGCTTGTCGAATCTCATCGAATCTACGATTACTCGCAGTGCCGAACAGTCAGAGCGTCTGGAACAAGCCGTGAAAAGTCACGTTTCCATGGAGACAGAAGCTGCCAGAGCCTCGGTGACAGCTTGCATCACGAGTAGCCTGGAGGCTACCACAAACGAATTGAGACAGACAGCAGCAACAACAAGCCAAAAGAATTACAATGAAGCGCAGCGGAAGCAATTGCTACAGAGCCTCAGATACGGAGACATGAATGACAGGCAAAACCGACTGGATGACATCCTGCACGATGCACATAGCGATACATTTCGTTGGTTGTACACTTTCGACGGACAGCCACCCAATGCACAAAGAAAATTGGAAAACTGTATACCTGTTGGAGTATGGCTGGCTTCCGAAGGCAAAGCATACTGGTTTAGTGGTAAGCCAGGTTCCGGAAAATCTACGGCCATGAACTTTCTTGTCCGAAACCCAACAACGAAGGAGTACCTTGCGCAATGGAGACCGAATGTAAAGATCATCTCTCACTTTTTCTGGAAGCCGGGTCAATCGATGCAGCGAAGTATTCTGGGCTTTTGGTGTTCCGCATTATATCAATTGCTGGTAGAGGATTGTCGTTTGGTCGATAATTTTCTATCTTCTGGGAATTACAGCAAGAATGAAGCGATGAGCAAGAAGTTTGAAACGTCGGACTGGACAATCAAAGGACTCAAATCAGCTTGGAAAAGCATTGTCGAGGCACACTCATTGCCAGTTTGCATTTTTTTGGACGGACTAGACGAAACCCATGAAATGGACAAGATAATCGAGCTCATTACATACTTGGAGACCTTCCCTCTGATTAAGATCTGCATCGCAAGCCGTCCTGAACCAGGACTGCTTGAGATGCTCGGCGACTTCCCAAAGCTCGAGCTTCATTTGTTCACCAGTCAGGACATGCGCGACTTCGCAGCTGAGTATCTTGAGACTTTTTGGAAGAGAAGTGCATTATCAGACGATGACCAACGCGCAATCCTTCATTGTCTTATACGAAAGGCAGAAGGAGTCTTTCTTTGGTTACGATTGGCCATGAAGAGCTTGCTGAATAGCCTTGGACACAACGACACCTATTCTGATCTACAACGCCGTCTTGATGAGCTTCCCTCTGAGCTTGTGCACCTGTATCAAGATATGTGGGATAGAGAAAACGGAGTAAAAGGCAAATCTCGCATTCACCGTGTGATGTCTGCCCGTTACTACAATTTACTGTTGGAGCTGAAAGATCGCTCGGTTTTCCTATACTCCCACGGACCATCGATGTCTTTTTTAAATCAATTCCAAGATTTCACCAGTAGAGAAATCATGCCGACATCAAAATCGATAACATTAATTGAGTTCGCTATGACGATCGACACTCAACTTCATGAAAAAGTCCTAAGAGATACAGCAAGCGTCGGGGAAGATGAGGTAGAAACATCTTGCCTTAAGGTTCTGGCAGCAGTCAAGTCCAAGTGTGCAGGACTTGTAGAGGTTGTGCCTTCTAAAGAGCAAGATGAGCTTGGCGCTACATTGCAACGCACGAATCTACTAAGTGAAGCGACATTATCGCAACGCGTCCAATTCATTCATCGCACCGCATTCGATTTTATCTCTGATACAGAAGAAGGTTCTTTGATACGCTCCTTTGATAGATCAACCGAGAAAGACCGTCAATTACAAATCGCAAAAGCATCATGCGCACTATCGTTACTCTTTCCTGATATCGGCATGCCCACGGGGGGGTTGCTGCACCTTGTTAAGGTCGCCTCTCCTGATATTGCGACCGATATAGCTCATATATTAGAGGCTTGCGCAAAGAGGTTGGACCATGTTCAATACTGTATGCATCCGCACGAACGCTATAAGTTTTCGTTTCTGTCCTATGTTTTGCTTCTAAGAACGGACATGCTTAATGAGTGGCTCCTCGAGTGGATTGCAGAAAGTCGTTACCAAAGTTCACTGGCTACGGCAACATTGACGGATGCTTTCACTTTCAAATTTTATGAGCACTATCACCCGTTATTAAATCTCGGCGCTGATTTAAATTTGACTGTTTGCACCTGGAAGTGTGCGTTGTGTCAGAGGACTATAGACCGTCGGATTATCTCTCCATGTGGAGTGTTTCTTCGCGAAGCTGTGGGGAACAGCCGTCTTGACTTCACACATCTTGACGTCACACATCATGACATTCTCAGAGACGTCGTCAGTAGGAACATTGCTCTTGACGAAGAGCTTCCGGTAGTGTTGTGGTATTGGGAGGATTATGACACAAGAAAATTCTCAAGATCCAACAATCATATGACGCGGTCCAGGCACCCTCGAGGGACCAATGTTTTCCTGCAGGTCGCCGTTAGGGACGTCGATGTTGATACTATCGCTCAGCGATTCCGATTTTATGGTCCCATTGGTGGAAAATGCCTTGCCGTTATTGTTAAGCTCAACCGCGCTTTTCTCCTTCAAGTATTACTTCAGCGAGCTGGTTCAAGCCTTCCGGGGAAGAAAAATCTTGAAGAAACCCAGCCATCTTTCATAGCGGTTGCTGCTGCAGAAGCTGACAAATTCAAACGTCATGCTTTCACTAACTTTACCCATATCTATGACTTAGATGATGATATCTCTGACAGACTCCAAGGTCTTGTTACAACATGGATGTGCAGTGGATCAGGTAATGTAGGAAGAGAGATGAAGGAAGAGCTTTTTTGGCTTTGCGAATCATCTTCCTCACAGAACACCACGACCACCAGCCGTATGTCAAAAGACTTCAGATGTTGATCCTGCACATATTTGTGTTGAACGAAGTGACTTCAAGCCCGGTCACTGGTGAGTCAGGCTGAACTCTCACTGCATACTATCTTCGCTGTACTACTAATGGTACGACACTGGTTACTGGCACTGCCTGCAATCCTACATATATATCTGTTGCTAGCGCCTTTAAATCACCTTATTGGAGGGTGTGTCCATAGCTAGTTACATGATAATATCGCTCTCTCAATGCCTACATCCTCACCACGAGTCTGTCTTGTCTTCACTTCGGGGCAACAATTCTATTACTAGTGCAAGCACCTTCCGGGATGTGAGTAGTAGTTAACGAAAGATGAGGGAAAATGATTCTTGTGGTACTATCATGAAGTATTGTAAAGAGATATCTAATTGTAGAGGTATTCAGTTGGGAAGTTGGAGATTTGTGTTCGAGTTTGGCAATTATTTGCCCAGAACAGGATTTCCTTGGGTCACAAGACACGAGCTCGCCAAACCGTCACAAACAGTAACGATTGCAATTATGCAATAGCATTGGGATCCACCGGCCTTTTTTCGCACTGCTTATGAACGAAAGGGCCTCGCAAAACGTTCGTCTGGTTCTTGCTGTAAGTCCACTAAATACCCCTCATTCTTTTTTCTTCGATGGGATCTGTGCCTTTAATGGTAATCTCCAGCATTCTACGTCCACGAACACTGCACCCCGCCATTCACATGGAAGCGTTCTTCTTTCGGCAATGAAATGCACAATCGTATTTTGTCTACCTAAGGCTATCCAAAATACAGTTCATCTGGTCAAACCCGGGAAAGAAGAAGAAAAGCCCCGCAGAGCAAAAGTGTAACCAGCCAGCCACCTACCAGTGGCTAAGCTGATTGACGAAAGAAGAGAATCCGTTCAAAGCTGAAAATACATTCATCAAATTTTGAGGAATATCCAAAAGGACTCGGCAAGTGCACGAGTCTTCGAACAATATGTCCATGAAAAGTCAGTTCCCTCGCTCTTGTAACCCATACTGCCATCCTAGCGCCTAGCTTCTCCGTGAAGCCAGAGCTACTTAGTGGCGCTTGCTTCGGTGTCGCTGAACGTGCTCATGAGCGTGTCTACGTCCCTTGGCACCCTTCAGACTTGCCTGGCCGTCTTGGCTGAAGACACTGAGGGTCCAGTCGCCGCCGCAGGTGTCTGACTTGTTGCCTTCGCAGGCAATGTTGCACTTCGAGTCATCAACCTTCTGGGATCCGTCGAGCTCATTGCCACAGTAGCATTGGCCGCCGTACTCGGTTCCAGCCAACGCAAATCCTGCGCCCTTGCAGTGAGCTACGCACTTCTCGTTGCTGATGGCACCCAAGTTGGCACGGATCTCCCCGTTCAGAACGCGCTTGCTGGTGTCCTTGAAGCAGCCAGCGTACTTGAATTCTCCAGCAGTACGAGTTGCGTTGGCGGCAGGCTGGTTCGTGGGGACTGCTTCGCCTGCGGTGACAGTCAAGGTCTCCCAGACGGTGTGGATCTTTGGGGTGCATGCAGCCGGCCCGGTAGGCAGTGCGGGCTGAGAGGAGCCAGCATCTGATGTTGCCTTGGAGCCAGACGTGGGATCGGCGGCTTGTTCCTGGGTAGTGGTAGCGTGCTTGACAACACCGGCAGGCTGGGAGCTGGATGGCTGCTGTTGGTAGTTGTTGTCGCCTGTGGGCTTGTAACCAGATGGCTGAGTGTTGACTTTGTCACCACCAAGGGCCTTTGTGCTAGATGGGCTGGCCGTCGTGTCGCCGCCAGCGGGTTGCGAGCCTGAAGGCTGAGTGTTATCACCGCCGGAACCACCGTTGGAGCCATTCGAACCATACTTCCAGCCAGTGATTTCGTTCTTTCCAGGCAGGGCGCTGAGAACACCATCGATGGTCTCCTTAACTGGGGAAGGAATGGTGCATTCACCCTTGTTCAAGCCGTATTTCAGTGTGCACTGGTCCATACCGTTACCTTTCCCGTCCTTCGTTGGGTCGCAGTGGTTGATGATGTCCTGAAGAAGGTCTTCGTCCCAAGCAGCCATGAAGTCAGCGTGGTTGCTGTAGCCAGTGGCGTCACCGTTTGAAAGAACGAATGGCTGGTCGCCCTGCCCTGGGGTCCAGCGGTCCTTGAAAGCCGGAGTGTTCCAGTAAACTTCCAAGAAGAGATGAGGGACATGAATGTGGCCCTTGGGGCAATCCTGCTTGCCATTGCCAGCGTCACTGGGAAAGACCATGTTCTCCTTGTAGTTGGTTAAGCCCTTCTTAGGTTTGTAGCAGGATGGGAAATGGATGTCTCCTCGCAGGGGAGATGCGTAGCCATCGCAGTTGACATCAGGGAATCCAACACCTTCACCCTTGTTGTTAGGGTCCGCCATGCCGGCCATCTTGCCGTCAGAGTTGACAGGGTAGGCCGCTTGGTTCAAGTTGGAGCGAGGGCATGTCCATTTCACAGGGTTCACGGGTCCTTTGGAAGGGTCAAGGTTGGAGCTGGCACCATCCTTGGGAGGGCTTCGGAGATTTGGGTCACCGCTGAGGATGGAGAGACCAACAGGGAACGGCTTTATGTCGTCATTGGACGCCTCGAAGCTGTAAAGAGTGTAAGTAACTTACTCTCATGTGGACTCTATCAGATATTCTTGAGGTCACATACAAGTAGTATACATTGGCGTAGAACAATTCTACATCTTCGAGTTTGCCGGTTTTGGGGTCTTTGAAGTAGAGAGATGGGAACCAGTAGTTGCTGTTGTCACCCTTGACCAAAGCCGTGCTGCAGTTGGATGCCATGAGGTCTTTGCCAGTGGATCCAAGGCCGAAGTTGCTTCCACCCAAGACGTGGTGAACGTGAGTGGAAACTCTGCCAGGCGTGACAATGGGGTCCATTCGGCCCTTGGTAAGCTGCTTGTTGGTAAATCGAAGAACGGTAAATGTTCTTTTGTCCGGATTGTCCTTGCGGGCGGTTGCGCCGGCGACGAGGGCCAACAAGGCCGTAGTGGTAGTCAACTTCATGTCGACGGCGTTTCTTTAAGAAGATAGTGTCTGCGTACGGGTGCGAGTATGTCAAAAGTCTATGACTGACACTTGAGGACAAATGTCTATCGGCGAGAGCACTTTCGCCTACGAGCTTCAAAGGGAGCGTGAGCGGAACGGCTTTACGGTGTTACCAGAGCACCGAAGGGAATGTGAGTAAACTGATGATTGCGCGAGTGAACGGAACTCGCAGCGTGTGAATAAAGGATAGAAACAAACAGAACTGGCTGTTTGGGTGGTTTGTTGAAGGAGAGGACGTGCTCAGCAGTTCCAGCAAAGTACGAAGTGAAGGAGGAGAGACAAATTTAACAGCAAAAACGTAGCCAGACGACCTGATGATGAAAGGGAAGAATGAAGCCAACCTGGGCAGGATGAGAGGTTTTTTTTCTCCTCACATTGACAGTCCAACCAACAGGTGGGCTTGCCCCTGCATCAAAAACTCAAGTTGACCATCGCACCAATTTTCGACATACCTGCAAAGCATGGCAGGCAGTGCTTCGGTGGCCAAGGGGTGGGCCACCTTCGTGTTCCCATGCATGCCGTGGAAACAATGCATTGATAGCGCTGGGATCCCATTGTCGGGTCTGTGCCTAATTCTGTTCAGCGACCGCCAATGAACAAGCAATCTCGGGCGAGGGCCGCACATCGTTTGATGCCAGGATAGCGCCTACCGTGCTGATTGCGGGGCCGGAAAAGCCCTAGTTGTCCAACGTTTTGTTTGAAGCCATCTCGTCGTCCAGTAAGACTGGGTTTGTGCCTGGCTCGAGGGCTCCATCCATGCGTGCCGTCTCCGCCAAGATGCTTCCAACAACTCGAGCTGACTGGAGCCAGACGAGCGAACAAGGTGTGTGGGTGGCCGCCGAGGACCGCCTGGTCCGACCTCCTGGCGCTAACACAAGGGGTCGAGTTGGACCTGTGCAACACGGTCGCGATGATGGTGTGCTTGATTAACAGGCACGGAGCAGCAGGCGGCATAGTATCAAGCTCAGTCTTATCATCGGCGGGATGCCGCACATCGCCGACCATAGCCACGAAACCTGTCCGACATGTCAGTCTGCCGCTGCCGACCCTGGCAAGAGCCTGTTTGTTATTCCAAAATGGACGAGTTAGCTGGTCGTTTGCTTATCATCGTAGCGATGGGTGTGGTGCTCACTCAGACTAAGGAAGAGGGGCTTGACGGGAAAGAAGAATGATCTGAAACCAGGTTCGGACAGGGATTCTGTAGCTTGTAGATCGCAGCCGCGCGCCGAATGAAACAAAAACCTTGATCTGAAATCTATTTGCGTGGTTTTTTCCCCGATTGCCAGCGACAAAGATTCGGCCTTCATTCGTCGGCATCGCAACTAGATGGCAAATTTCGCACTGGTGCATGACATATTACAGACTGAACTACTAGGTCGCAAACCAAGCGGTCAGATCTTCTGTTGATGCATACACAACTGTCGGAATCTGGACCGCTCCCTCACAACTGTTGCCGTCGAGGAACTTCGAGAAATGATACAGCTTGATGGTCCCTCAATTTCCCCCAGCAATTTCATGTTTGTATTGTTTCCCGAGTCAAGATCCGAGATGAGACGAACAGTGATTTCAGAGATATGTTAAATGAGATGAGACGGGCAACCATGAGCAGACACGCAGGGTGGAGGAGGAGGACAACATTCGCGGTGAGTGCCCGGCCCCTCGTGCCCCTATTCCCGTCCACCTCCAGCCCAGTCCCCAAGGCTCCTTCCCTGTGCCATGGATACCCCCGCAGCCATGAAACGCGCTAGTGAAGGGAGATGGTCACCACGACCCGATTGGCCCCTTTTCGGTCAGCTCGCTTCAACTTCTCCGAACCCACAACACATGGTGAAGGGCGAGGACGATAAAGCATGGAGAAGTAGTTCAAAGTTTATCGCGCACGAGAAAGTCGCGTGTCTGAACATTTCGCGAGGCATTCCTTGATAATTTGGGAACAAGTTCTAGAACGAGGCGACAGAGGAAAGAGCGCGTCGACAATGCTGTCGGTGCGCTCTTCGCTCCAGGGTGCGTGTTGCTTCACTTCAGATTCCGAAGAACTTTATTGAGGTAGCTCACCGTGTACCAAGTACTTACTTCAAGTACCTACCTATCAATTGTCATCTTTCTGTGCATACAAACGAGGTTATTTTTCCCCGTAGCGGGACAGACCTAGTGCTAAGTAGATGAAGGCCTTCAATTCTTCAATTTCTGAACACATACATCACTTCTAACCCTGTGAAGTCGGGCTACCTCGACGCCGACCCTTGCGTAAAGAATACTCCCTTTTATGTCGCAAAATTTGGGGATATTTTCGACTCGAAATCATTCCTCTAGGTAATGTCATAGTTCTGCATAAACCGTGTTCCTTCAGGTCGGCGCTTCAGTGCATGTCGATGTTGCGCACTGCGGCATGGAATCGATGGTCGTCTGTACCACGGGACCAAGAGTCAACAGTCGTGATTCTAGGCATATATTGTACATGAAACTGAGGCCCCATAATGGCTCAAGTGGCTCATTCTTAAGCCTGCGTGAGGGCAAAAAATGCTGTGTTGGTAAGGGACAAGGGCCTGTCCGAAATGCGGTATGAAGGTTGTTCAGGTCTTTGCAAATACAAATCGGACCCAGATCGCACGCTGCAGCCTCGCCTAGACATGAAGCTATTTGGTTTCGTGTATTTCAATGCGTAAACTCATTCGCGATGGATGCCATGAACACACTGACGGTTTGACCTTCGAGACCAATAACCACCTAGTTGCAGTCGTACTTTGGAACGATGAATTGGGCTTTGGGGTTACCTGCCGAGGATGCGCCATGTCTATCAGTTTTCATTGATGATTTAGATGTGAAATGGCCATTTTTGATTTACTGGAACCCAGCAAAGTTGAGATTGAGAAACAAACGTTGTTCCTCGCCTCTTGCCGCCCCAGATCACTACATGAGATGTGTTGGAGGCACTGATCCGCAGCTGCCGTGGCAGGCGAAACATTTCAAGCATAACCCACCCTCAATGGCCGCACCAGCTAGCCTCGAAGTTGCACACCTAATGTCATAACCAGCATCACGATCGTTGCATTGCATTCCACAAGATGTTTGCTGTCGCCGGAGCCGGAGCCGGCCCCACTATTCTCCGGGCTCCCGCCCGACGTCCACTCAGATTGCGTTTAGGCTGTGAGCTGCAATCATTTATCATCTTGCGAACTCCTTTTCACTCGAGCGGCAACATACGGCTCGAAATGTCGTCTTCTTCTGCTGGTACTAAGCGCTCATTGCGTCCCCTGCTCCCTGCTGATTCCGAGTCGGAGCGCACGGTTACGAAAGTTGGTCGTAACAGGAACCATGTCCCAGCTGCTTGCGAAGCTTGTCGCAAGAGAAAGTCAAAGGTCGGGGCGAGCAAAGAAGATGAAATCCACAGAAAATTGTCAAAGGCTAAATCTAGTTGTAGTGCTCGGCAGAGCGGCCGAAATGCAGTATCTGCATTCGAAGATCGACTGAATGCCACTATCAGACGAGCTCGGAAGAGACGCACACACGGGCGCTGAAACGAAAGTATCGTGAGCTCCTCAGTGCGAGAAATCAACAGTCACCGCACCAAGAACTATTTGAACTCATTAAATCCATGCCTATGGAAGAATCCACGAGCTTGGTCAGCAGGATCAAGGCTGGAGATGCTGTCGAAACGCTACTGGATCAAGCCAAGACGAAATCGTTGCCACCGAGCCAAGCAAGTGTGACCAGCTCTACTTTTGAAGACTTTTACCGTGTTATGCAAGAAATGCCTGAAGAGAACGCAGGTAATGTTTTTCGACTGCTCAGATCCGGATGCGACATAGCAACCTTACTTCGGTACGTTCAGGATGCAGATTTGCTCCTGCAGCTCTCACTTCGACCTGAATGTCGACGTAGATACGAATTTCCGTACAGCAATAAGTGGCCCGAGTTCCTGCGGCAAGTGGATAATCCGTATCTTCAAGCACGTATCTATGAGCCGCATCATCAATTGGCCACAAGTAATGTGCCAGATGCAGCCCCCAGCACCATCTTTGATACGCCCTACCACGGAGCGACCCTCGTGGAACCTGGGCTTACCGATGCAGGTGTGAAGAAATGGACATTGGTGACTTCCGAAGAATCACTTCTCAAACAATTACTGGAATTATACATACTTCACGCCTATCCCTTCTTTAACTTCTTCCAAAAGGAATTGTTTCTGGCGGATCTCAAGGCAGGACGAAAACAATTTTGCTCATCCCTTCTCGTCAATGCCATTCTTGCCGCTGCCACACACTATCACCCGTCGATACCAGGACGAAATGAGCCGTGGAAGACGCATAGTCTTTGTTACCGATTTTTTGCTGAGGCAAAACGGTTATGGGAGCTGGAAATGGGAGAAAGCAAATTGACTACTCTACAAGCTGCACTGGTCTTGAACGTGGTCTATAACATGGACGGGCTTGACCAGGTAGGACACATGTACATGGTACAAGCGGCTAAGATGGCGCATAACTTGGATATCTTTTCGCCCCCAAAATGCGAACACCGCAGCGACATGGATGTGGCTCGCCAATTCACGGCCTGGGAACTATTCTCGTGGCGGGCGTAAGTGCAATAGCTTGGTGAAAAAAATGCATCTCGATATTTACCAGCTGACTGTTTAATTCCAGCACTGTCTGTTTTCATTATTTCACGCCACCTTTGTTTCAGGAACCACCGTCTGTAGAACTACCTGATCCGCAACTAGATCCTCACTTTTATGGAGAGGTATATATCAAGTACCCTCTCTCGAACAAACCCTTGCCCATCAACTTTTCATCAATTCTGTTCCAGATGACTAAACTTCGCACTATAATTAGTGATCTGGCAAATAGTCTGTTTGGGCAACCAGAAAAGAAAATGTTGTCCTCACAGGAGGCAGCCAAATACTACAAGCAACTCATGCGATGGTTCCGGAATCTTCCAGAATGTCTGAAACCACGTAACATTGCATTACCTTCCCATCTACAGCTTCAGTAAGTATCCCAATAAGTCTTCGGATATGGCACTCGTACCATTCCGGCTTTCACCGGACTCTAACTGGCACATAGCATGCATTTTCATCACGTCGTAATGGTTCTCTTTGAACCATCTAAAAGATCAGACTTAGGAAGCACGGTCATCTCTGCCGACACGAACGAGACAGTCACCGAAATCATGCAGGCATCAAGAGCTGGGTTCGAGACCATTGCTCGCCTGTACTACCTCAGGCATAGTTTCGCAACGTATGCGCCGGTGATGCTACAATTTCTGGCAGTGCTTGAACACGTGTCTGCTGGTGAAATGAAGCAAGCCCAGCTTTCATTCGAGGAGACGGAGGATTCCCGAGGCAGTCTGTTGCTTGCGATTGAGGGTCTTGCCGAGCAAGCAAGGGGCGCTCATCTCTGCAGCACAATATTTCGCTTGCTTTACGACAAGCTTCCGACGGACACAGCAGCCATTGCGGGTAGATACCTCAGCCTCAAGAACACTGAGACCAATAACAACATCATGGGCGAGTATCTCCGCGCGTCCTATCCCGTCAACATGGTCAGCATCAACGCCAATGCTGCGGAGCACAGGCTGAATTTCCTCTTGCAAAGACTGCAAATGTCGAATCCTTAGATTGCTCGGCATAGGGTAGTTTCGGTTGTGTCCCGGCACATACAATTGATCATGCTTACTGTGCTATGAATGCGACCTCCAGGTTATGTCTGTTTCACGTTTTGCAAGGCTGTGAAGTCTTTCTCCCTTGTGGTCTATGGGGGGGATTCCTGGCACTCGTTCTTTGTCGAACGGTGTGTCACTGAGGGTCTGACATTGGGCGTCGGTGGCTGCCGAAGCAGCCAGCCTGCCATCCCATACGCCACCTTCCCGAAGGAGAACCATTACCTGTCCGCTGTGCTCCTTCTCCTGCAGGAGCTCCCGCTGTACCGTGCGGCGGCACAGCATCAAGCAGCGCCTCGTGTTCCTCGACCAGTCAATAATCTGTACAACCAAGGAGGGGCTGCAATGTTCTCGATGCCCGGATTTTCTTGTATTTCATCCATCACTTTCATGCAGGAAGTCCACGACCAGACGAACCCCGAAGTCATCAAACGGCAACAAATTTTGAGACAATAAGACGTCACTGCCCCGCGGGTGGAAGTGCACCTCCTGCACCTCGCTAAATTACAGCCAATGACGACCACATACACGGGCTCCTGTGCGTTTCTGGGCACCTGCTGCCGCTCTTTGTTCTTCATCGAAGTTTCCGCAGAATCAAACACGGCAACAGCAATCGCGACTGAAGCAATTCAACAAGACAACAGCCAAACCTCAAACTCCTGTTTGCGCCGTTCTTTTTCGCCGTAATCGCAGCGTCTCCAAACAATAATACAATGTCGTCACAGCCTACCACTATTCTGCTGCGGATCTTCGGCGTTTGGCACACGGTCTACCAATCAACACACCAGGTGCCTTGCTTAGTTCGCATCCGATGAAGACGCTAGAAACACACTGAAAGAAAGCGTCATTTGCTTAGAGGGGATTTTGCTTTCCTTCAAAATTGCTCAGGAACCATGAAGCGTCTGGTAGCCAAGCTTCGGCCCGCACGCAAGGAAGACTCGTCTTCTGCAAGGAGCAGCAGCGTTTCGTCCGGTTCCACATCCGGCACCTCTTTGCAGTCTCTTGGATTTCAACTCTTATCAGACCTCCATCTCGAAGTGGGAAATCGTTACGCGACTTTCGAGTTCCCGGTGGCGGCACCATGGCTCATTCTGGCCGGTGACATCGGTTGTCTGAAAGATTATGCGGACTATTTGGGCTTCATTCGTCGCCAAACATGCCGATATAAGCGTGTGTTCCTCGTACTCGGTAATCACGAATTCTACGGCATGGATATATCAGCTGGTATTGCTGCGGCCGAAAGGTTAGAGCAGGAAGACTCCCTTCGCGGCAAGCTTTGCCTTCTTCAGCAGACGCGAGTGGATGTTGCTCGTGGATCTGTCACCATTCTCGGATGTACCCTCTGGTCGCAAGTACCAGATCATGTGCGAGGGGTTGTCACGGGCAGAGTCAAAGATTTTAGAAGAATAAACAATTGGACAGTGGATTCTCACAACGCCTCACATAAATGCGACCTCGAATGGATCAAGGCGGAGTTGGAGCTTGTGAGGCAAGAACGTGACGGCAAAGTATGGTCGAATGCTAGCCAGGAGGGACCAGTTGCACGACAGGTTTTGGTCATTACTCATCATGCTCCGCTGATTCAAGGCACTTCAAAACCCGAGCATACCGAAAATCCTTGGACATGCGCATTCGCAACAGACATTTTGACTGAGGGTAGCTGGGAACCCATCAAGATGTGGTTACACGGACATACCCATTACTCCTGCGACTTGGAGCATAATGGAGTCAGGGTCATAAGCAACCAGGCAGGCTATCCGAACTTTGGAGAACAGCCCCAGGAAAGCGCTCAAGCGATTGCCAGCAGCCTATTTGATTCGGAGAAGGTGATACAACTCACTCTTTGATGAGTAAAATTCCACTTACCGTTCCCCGGCCCCGCTTCAGATAGTTGGTGTTGCAGAGCGACTTGCCATGACAGCCATGATGGATCAAGAAGGCGCAGAATCACTGATGAACATCACGACGGTATACCATCAGAATTTTGATTCTCTAAATTAGATTTTAGGACCACGCTTCGCCAGAACAATCATCATATACATAATAGGCGCAGACAAACAGGCAAATGCTCCTCAAGGAGAATGCGTGTATCAGCTAAATGGGTATAGTAATGCTATATGGAGGATTTATCCTCGAATCATGAAATGGAGTAAGACACACCCTTGGCCTGTTTGCAAAACAGATATGTGCCCAACGCATCCAAGCCGTCCGCGAAGAAGGACTCACCAACTCCAGTTGCGTATCTTTTTTGGCTCGTGGGAGCAAGATGTTCGTGATGATATCATTCACTTGTATCGAAGCATTGTGCCTTATGTTCCGGTACCGTTAAAATGCAGACACATAAGTAGCCGTTTCCGTCTTACAGCTTTAATCCTGTGTACGCGGTATTCCAACGTCTGTATTGTCTCACAGCTTTCGATGCTGTTGACACGATTCCCATGCCTATTCGGCCATCCGCCTTTTCGGTTGACCCTGAGAACTTGGCCCCGTCACATCATCGTCCGACAGCTCGTCCATTCCCCTGGCGTTATTCCCTCTGTCATTCCCCTTCTTGATGGAAATAATGCACCCTTGCTCTTTTAGCCTCTTCGCCAAAGAACTACTAGGGAGCATACCCGGGAATTCCTTGGCACTGTATACGTGGAACACATCGCTTATCAGCTCCGTCAAGACGGGAAAGTGCCGTATTTTGTTCGCGCGCGTCGGATCAATCATTATGAGCGTGAATTTGAGACGGAATGCGCCAGGCGTTCGACACGACAGGTCTGAGAAGCAGAAGAAGCAACCCTCTTGGCCGTGGTCGTCTTGTCCGACGAAGGGTGTTCCGACGAGTGATCCCATGAGCCTTCTTTGGTGCTGGTATTCTTCTGACATGAAGGAGGCGTCTCGCGTGCCGGTCTCGTCGCAGATGGAGCAGTTCATGACATAGCTC
Organism: Periglandula ipomoeae IasaF13; assembly: GCA_000222875.2. NCBI lineage: Eukaryota > Fungi > Ascomycota > Sordariomycetes > Hypocreales > Clavicipitaceae > Periglandula > Periglandula ipomoeae. The sequence continues at coordinate 58,666 of AFRD01000172.1, forward strand.
TCGTAGCGAAGGTATAATCGCGTTTCCTCGTTGGTCATGGAGGGGCTGGTGATGGCGAGTTGCACGATGGGCCGGGGGGTCGATGACTCTTCTGTCTCGATCACCGAAGCCACAGGCTCGCGCTGCTTGTGGTTGTTGGCGCATGGTGAGAGTGAAGGTGATGTCCCTTAATGCTGCTGCCCTGTCGGGACCTAGGAGATTGGGAATGTTCGCCATGCTTTCCCGGTTCGAGGGCTTTACGCTGCCTGGAGCAAGAAGTTGCGCAGTGCGACGGTATTATTGACCTTGGAGGGGCTTGCTTTCGCGCCTGGTTGGGCTGCAATAGTTGCTATACGCAAATCCGCCGTTAGAGAATGATGTCAAGATGCGAGGCGCTGTGCTCTCCTACGGATGGTGATGCCGAGGACTCGACGAGTTGATTATCGTTACTGTGAGATGAATGGTGAGAGGAGCTGTTAGAAGAACTAGTCGCTGCCACGAAAATTATGGCGCAATCTACGCACTGCGTGATTGTCGTTGAATTATGTCCTTATATGTTCTTCAAAGAGGCTAAATGACGCTGGCGTTTGGTCGAGTCTGGAGCATATTTGTATGGATTGCGGAAGCCCTGGTCCTTGGCGGTCAGCTTAGGCTATGACAACACGGTTTCTTGATCATCATACAAAATGCCCTTGGGCCCTAGACGAGTAATGGCCATAAAAGTCAAATTTCAATCGTACGTACGACGTCGTCTAGCCCGTGGAAATGAAGCAGAGTCGGGAGTGAAAGCTACTCGTTGTCGGTGTCAACGGCCAGCTTTCGATGATAACAGTAGGCCCTGTCCCAATTCTTGCCGCCGCAGCAATCATTTACACAATTTCAAGGTTGATCATTCAAAACCTCGTATGGCTACGGCGATCTGCGGATTGAAAGCCGTATCCAGAGCCCTGGTGGCAGCCCTGTTTTGCCTTCTCGAAGCAACGAGGTGCACCAGAGGAGTTCGAGTGTGGTCAACAGATCATTTTAGTTCCCGAAGCGGTTATGGAAGCGGACTGCGTGCAAGATCGGGCGTTACAGCTCTGGCGCCGGAGAGATGAAGTGGAAAGACGGCTAAATGTTTGAGATGAGGAACATCTGGGTATCCACTAGAACGGCGTTGAGCAAAGAAATTAAAGATGATGGAATCTGAGAGCACGGAAACTGTCTGGTCACTAGACAGGCCCTAGCACGAGGACTAACGGTCAGACAATCACAGCACTAGTATATTCCATCTGGGGCGCTGTGGACAGGATATCGGCATTCCACACCCTGGCCAGCCCGCCAACACCACCTTGTCACGGCTGGATCAAGAATCGCGTCAAGCATTAATTAGAACACAGGCAGGCAGGCAGGCCGGTGAATCACTCTCGTCTTGTAGCTGGACGTCCAGTAGGATCAATGCTTGAAAGGTGGCACAGATTGCGAGGCCAATGTAGCAAAGATTTAAGATCAAGAGAAGCTCCGTGGCTTGACTAACCCAGTAGAGGCTCTGGGGAAGAGCCAGAAGCAATATTTTCGGGCGCCATTGTAGAGAACGTTATTTTTTTCTTGGAAGCGTGCTGTTGTGTAAGGAGGGGTTCGTCTGCAAAGCTCGGGGTATCCTAGTTTGACGCCTGCGTGTCACTATTCTCCGTATCCTTATTCGACGGCTCATGTTCCGTGAAGGCTTCGACTTGTCCCGGACTTGGCTCTCGCGGCAGAGGGTCCGTTGTCAGCAAAAGGGGGAAACAGCACCCATGCTCAATTTCAGAAAAAGTCTAGCCATTATTAGGGTGACCGCGGACAGTAGCCAATGAGCCTCATGTGCCGCTGCGACATGGAACAACGCAACATGGGTTGACTGGTCGAACCAGCAATGCGGGTAGACGTCGTACATGGACAACTGGGCACGTTAGATATGACAGATCTCATTCAAGTCCACTTTGGGCAGTCCACCCCAGTTCTGTTGTTCGCAGAGGGTGTGTGGACAATCCGAGGCGCTGGGGCTGTTGTCTCCAGATATCAGCACGCCACGATTGGTACGCTTCTGCATCTGGGCCGTACCGCTGCTCAGCAACTTTTGCACATAGTCGTCAGTCCTAATAAGCATGCTGGCTTGACTGCGTGACTAGCAGCCGATGCGTTTAGGATTGTAAGGGCGTTCTTTTGGCAGGAGGCGTGAGTTTGCCGGCACTTGCTGCTTAAGCACCGAGGTGACGGAACAAAGGGAAGCAGTCAAGTCAAGCTTGTTCTGATACCCACTGCGTCAATTCAGGTGGATTGAAAATAGACACTACCATGCCTTCGAGGGGGTGCGGGGACCTCTTCGAAACGGGTAACTTTGAATGTGCGCCATTCCCGGTATGTCCGGAGGAGAATCAAACAGACGACAGTTAGCCGAATGACCGTTGAGCAATCTTTTTGGCTAACCTTGTGGGGATAATTCGGAGTGAGGCCAAGCCAAATCGAGATTTTGGAGAGCTGTAGATTGAGCCATTATGGAGAACAAATGAGGTCCCTCAGAGGCTGCAGCATTAAACTTCGGGCTGGCGAGCTAAGGGCTGATTAGCTTGCCGCCCAGGCAAGACATCTCGGGGGACTGTTCACTCCGGGTTGCCCAGCGTCTTGGAAACCTTTTGGTCATCGAATAGCTCTTTAGCCGAACGATTTGGTCGGAGAGAAAGACATCTCCTCGATGCATCAATTGTAGGGTTTATGAGACCTGTGGGCGGAAGCCCACAAACATCAGATGAAAACCAGCGATTCGAAAAACTATGCGTCTTTCGCTCCACGGCAGGAGAAATAGGTCAAAGCATATTATCAGCCACGGCGGAGAAATTCTTGGTGAGTAAGAGGTGATAGGCCTCAACGCAAGTGTCCCTGCCTGCTTTGGTGCTTGCTTCTTTGCTCGTAAGCTTGTTTTTGCTTTTTTGCGTGCCCGCTGCGGTATGGTATATCTTCCGTGTCACTGGACCCCTTTGGAAGATCTGTCGCTTGTCGCCTGCATATTGCATCGGAGGGCATCAGTCAACCAGGATTTGTCCCGCTGCGACTCCGCAGGACCCAAGTACCTGTTCCCTGTGCTTCAGCCCATCCTCGGCGGCATAGCAGATACTGGCCACTCCAAGATGGAGTGCGATATGTGGCTGGTACCACGAAGATAGCCGGGAGCTAGTGGTTAGCGAGTCGGAACGGTTGCGCTCATGGTGTTTGTACTACTCAACCATCGTCTCCTCTCTTCAACGATTTCTTGGCTTTCGCGATGGCAAAACCCACAATCAGGCAAAGCCTACCATGGCCAACGTTGGCCGTCTCAAACAAACCCTCGCCTTTGTCGCAACAGCGTGCCCAGGAAGAGGATGTCTTGAGCTTGGACCCAAGACGAGAGGTGATCCATCGAGTGCAGAAGCTTGTCCCATCATCTGCCGGACGGGCTGCTGCTCTTCTGCGAGCTATGCAGGTCTCGTTCGTCATCTGGCGTAAGAGCGCTGCTCTCGGTGTTGGGAAGACTGGCGTCCTGTGCTGGGGTTTGACATGCAGCATCGTCCATTGTCGCCCAGTCCAGTTCAGTCCCAAATTGGCCACCCCTACAGCCCCGCAGCTGCCAACGGAGGAGGCGCTTGGGTCCACGTCCCGCTGTGGCCGCCGCCAGGTGCCTGCCAGGTGCCTGCCAGTGCCGCCGTCTGCCCTTTCACTTTGTTCAGCTCGCCAGCCCCACACGAGCTTCCGTCCCTTCTGCACCTCACAACTCCTCATTCGATGTGATCTGAGATCACCGTTCGCCCACCGTCGCTACTCCATCCGAGCGCATCTGCTCACCTACAGCGAATGCCGGCCTGCTCTGCACTCACAATATCCCCCTCTGGTTCCAGCAGATCGGCTGCATGTGTACAACATGTCAACCTGCTTGCCCTACCCTCGCCATACTTGCCTCATCTGGGTTACTTGCGCCACTAATTAATTACACACTGTTGAGGCGGTTGTGTCATGCCCACGAACCGAGGCAAGATACTGTTGGCCGACCGCATGTGGTGCTGCTTGCATCTGAACTTGACTCCAACATTCAATAAAGTGAATTTTAGGCGTCGGTTGTCGCAGAAGCTGAAGGCCCGTACTGGCCAAGTTTTGATCACTGTCTACGCTGTCTCAGGGATCTGATCCGTATGCTGTCATCTAAATGACACAAAACGACGCGGCCGACCTGCATGCCAAGCTTGTGGGTTTCCGTGAGGATGGGACTGGGACTGAGGAATCATTGAGTCCATGGATCACAACGATGGACATATTTGCTGTGCAAGTATTTGATGCTTCGGCGTGGACTGAATCGGCTGGCCTCTCGTCAGCATTACCGTTTGAAAGTTCATAAATCGTCAAGAAACGTTTATTGGTTTCAGTGGACTTGTCTTGCTAACCTTAATTCCTGGGCGGCGGCAAGTCATCGGGCGCCGGGACGCAATTGGTACTGCACTGAAGTTCCAGCCTGACTGGCTCATCAGTTTGATTGAATTTTCACTTATTCGAGTTTGTTCCGTAAGTGGATCAAAGCGAGAACTCGAAAGTGGTTTTACGTTGAAAAAAAGCGCCGCGCTAACAGGCACCCTGGACGACGGCATGTGGCAGAGTTCTCACGTACAGCAATGCTCAGTCTGATCCCGTTCCTGTTTTGGCAAAGCTTGCTTTGCTTTGTTATCCCGGCAGTAGAACAAAAGATCCTCGTTCACACGAGTGCAATATGCCGCCCATCCCCGTCTTAATACTAACGACCATGAACGTGGAATTTCGCAACGACACGATTTAATCCCCAGACGTTGAATCCGATTTGCTGGATGAGGTGTGGCCCGGTGAGTGAGCACACGAAGTACCTTTGTATCTCTTGTTCATTGGCATCATTAGCGCGTCGCAAGTAGGTTGATGCCGAGTCGGTTGTCCTTGACCTAATATTGGCTGTCCATCAATTGAAATCAAAGGTTTCGCATATGAAACACTCTTCATGGCTTGCTTGGCAAGCAGCGGCGACAGTGACTCAACTTGCGAAAACATCCCAGTCAGAAGCCTTCAAGGGCCTTTGATTAGCACCTGCCAGGGCAGTCGATGGCCTGGATCGATGGGCGACATCCATTGTACCTCGTCAGATAGGGACATGCCCATCTGGGCAAACGGTCCAGCCAACACGGAATGGTGCTTTGCACTGTGAGATATCAGACGGACATGCGCTAGCGTTCTCGCACCGGCATGGCGCGACTGGATTGAAGACTCACGTTATTCTCTGCTTTATAACGTGTCCCAGCCTCTATTACGGGGTTTTTTTTCTGAATCTTCTCCTCTTCTGCTGTCGGAGTGGTAGTTGAGAGACCCTGTATCACGCTGACTCCTTCTCGGTGCTTGCTAGCTCGGGCCCGAAAGGCGAATACTTCGTCGTGACACTGTTCAATCAATGAGGTGCCAACGTGGCCATGGCATCTACCGGCGACTTCCCTGTAAGACACGCATGTATGCTCTGGGAACCAACCAACTTCATGCAACATACCGGGTGGATTGTGTTCCCGCCTTGCGACGTATCGTCTGGTGTGGCTCTCCCGGAAACTCGGTGCAATGCTTCTGAAAACAAGACCGCCGTCGCACCCTTCCTACGGCTGACCCAAACGACCATCCATCTCACGAGAGGTTCGCAATCGAATCCACAAAGAAGGACAATTGGGTCAAACGAAGATTTCCGTAGTCCGGGAGAGACTCGTCCCCACGCGATGTGACGGCGTTGTGGATCGCTGTCTCAGCACTCCTTCCACGTGTGATCGCTGCACATACTCCAGTGGTGTGCGCCGGATCAACACGAACGCGGAATCGGTGTTCCGTCTATGTGGAACGGAGTTGTGTTTACACCGTACCCATTACCGGAATATTTCTGATGCTGAACAGCCTGTCACTAATGACTGACCTTCTTTGACGATCTTACTGTAAGCGCTCGTATGGCCCACTGAACAAAACAAGACAACTTCAACCTTGGCAATTGGGGTCAAGTCCAAGATACATTAAATAATTTCAGCGAGGATACAGGCATAGTGTCAACATTTCATCAGGCGCTGAAAAATAATCACAGCCACGTCAATGGATAGGTTGAGAAAGCTGCCAACTTTAGTTTGCGCTTACAGATCGTTCATAAGCAGTGGCTAGGCCTATCCGGCTCCTTCACAAGGAGAGGTTATTGTGGTTGGGAGACCACTTAAGCTCTGAAATCAGATTATTGCCTATCTTTGTTTAAGCTGTTGCTCAAAACAGGCCAATACCAGAGCGATGCTGCACAATGTGAAGCGTAGTCCGTGTAGAGTACCATTATACAGTTCTCATGCCTTGATAAAGTCTTCTCCTTCAGGCACTCCTGTGTCATGTACCCAGTTCAAGCCAGTGACATCCGTCCCGTTTGAGCATTTGAACTTGATAGAGTATAACTCTGGCGAGTAGGCGATGAAACGCGCCCTCTTGATTTGTTCGTCCCGCGTCATAAACCAACTGAAGACATCATGGTGGTGCTGCAAGTGGTACTCTTGTGTGCTTCGGCCTTGAAAGAGGATTTCGAGTCCATGTTCTCCCTCTACTACTTCAATGCGAAAAACCGCCCCGAAGCCAACGTACATCCCTACATAGTCACTCAACGGCCTAGGTGGCCCGCCAGAAACTCTTCCTTCCTCG
>AFRD01000171.1:0-65475 GCA_000222875.2 Periglandula ipomoeae IasaF13
GTTTTCTTCTTGCCTCGTGTTGTCATATCGCCAATTCAGAACCGTTCAATCACACCCACAGCCAACATGCAGTTCAAGTCATTGTTCTCCATCTGCCTTCTCGGCCAGGCTGCCTTTGCAGTTGCCCAGACCACCACCACGGGATCTGGCTCTGCTTCTGGATCCAAGACGCTGCCTCCTTCGCCTACCGGCTCTGGAGTCTGCGAGCCCCATGGCGACCACTGTATGTGATACATTTTCTGGCCAGTTATAACCACTCAATGGCCATGTTCAGCACTAACTCCTCACAGGGCACTGCCATGCTGCTTCCGCCACGAGCTCTGGCGCCGTCGACACCGTGACCGCCACGGCCAAGTCTTGCCAGCCTCACAATGACCACTGGCACTGCCCTTCTGGTGTCTCCAAGCCGGCCACTCCTCCCGCTCAGACTCAGTCCGGAGCCAAGCCTACCAGCACCGATGGCCACGACCATCACGGAACTGAGGAGTGCACGCCTCACGGTGACCACTGGCACTGCCCATCTGGCGTCTCAGCTCCCACCTTCGCCCCTACTGCTGCCCCCTCGACTTCTGGTGCCGCCAAGTCATCCTCCTCCGCTGCCGCCGCTGCTACCACGTCCACTACCAAGGCTCTTGCTGGTGGTCGACCCGCTTTCTCTTTCGGCTCCGTTGGCGTTGCTGTTGCTGCCTCGCTGGCTGGAGCGTTCCTCTTCGGTACCATGTTGGTATAGATGGAGGAGCTTTTTTCGTGAAAATTTGAAGGACTAGCATGAGGAGGCTCGCAAGAGCTTGCGATGATACCGAAATAGAATGCCTGGTTTCATGGACGATTGTATTTAACATGAATGAGTGCATGCGACCTCGTCAACTGCGAGGGAGGTTATAATGTAGACCAACAGCACAAATAAAAGAACATTTTGAAGGACAAAACCCTGCATGCAATGATACATGCATGAGTAAATCATCGCTTTGAAGGTCCACGCCACGGTTCCCGATACTGAAGGTATCTATGTGAGAATGACGCCATGGCACCAGTGTCTCGAGGTCGGCCTGGTTGGCAGCATCGAACGGATACGGAAAAACAGACAATAGCGACTTCAAGGTGACTAGGACCAGCGGTAGCTCTCCAGACGTGCATTCTGTTGTAGCATACTGCTGTACAAGGCCTCGTGATGTAAGGCTCCGTGGCGTGGACGCGCCGTTATGGCTCCCCGCATGCACAAGACAGGACAATAGCTTGCTCGATCGACTTTGCAACGATAACTGGCACAGACGGCAGACTGCTCTGCAGCGCATATGGGACAGAAGATGAAGAAGACAGAACGTGGGGCATTGGCCGCTTGTCCAACGTCAGCCTTCAAGTAACACAGGCCCGTTTTGACTCAGCTGCATCAACAGGTGCATGCATGGGAAGATGAAGCAGGCAGAAGAGGCGGGCTGGAGTGACATGAGGCGAGGCTGCTTCCATGCTCTTGCAGTTGCCTTCAAGCCACTTCCACTAGATCAGTCTGGACAGGAGGCGCCCTTCCATTGTCGTCAAAGAGGTAAGAACCTGAGTGCTTCCTGCCTCGAGATGCTCATGTCGATGTCCTTGCGGTGCCTGACGTGCATTAGTGGTGGATGAGTGGGTGACTGGACGAGTGCCAGGACGGTGGAGCCTGGTTGGTCCCCTGACCCACTCAGGCGGCCCTGCGGCAAACAGCCAGGAAGCCTCCCGTGCGCGCCCACCCAGCCTATCACCAGCGAATTTTCAACACCCTTCACTTCTCGACTGCCATGTGCTTGCACACCTCCAAGACATCTCCCACATGCTTCGCAGCAGCACCATCCCCCGTGAACAGTGAGCCGCCCTCACCACCTCTTCTGACCCGAGTCCCTCTCTTGCACCCGTCATCGTCATCGTCACCGCCTGCCTCTGTTCCTTCACCACCCTGTCCTCACGACCTGCTAGCCTGACCTACTTCGCCCGTCCAAACTCTTCACCCATATAAATGCCACCACGCCAAGCAACCCACGCCGCCGCCAACATGTCCAAGTCAACTCTCGCCATGTTTGCTGCCCTCGGTGCCGGAGGCGGCGCGGCCCTCACCGCAGCCATCTACTCGTTACGAGGCTCCTCAGAAAACAAGAAACCCGAGTCGCAAATCGCTACCGCACCCACCATTGCAAAACCTAACAATATTCCCGGGAACACGTCCCTGGCGATCCCATCACAACAAGTCTTCACATCTACACCCGCCGTCGCAGGCGGCGCCATCAACCCTGCGGCGCTCTTCGAATATGGTTTCCCCGGCCCCATCTCCGACGTCGCCAACCGATCAGCCCTGATATCCAGCTACGACCGTCGAACCCGCAACCCGCAGTGGGTGGTCGAGCACATCACTCCCGAGTCTCTTGCGCAGCGCAACGGCGACCGAAAGCACAGCATCTTCGTCGAGGATGACTCTGTGCCGCCCAAGTTCCGCGGCCTTCTCAAGGACTACTTCCGCAGCGGCTATGACAGAGGACACCAGGTGCCTGCTGCCGACGCAAAATGGTCCCAAAAGGCCATGGACGAAACCTTCTACCTGACCAATATGTGCCCCCAAGTAGGCGAGGGCTTCAACCGCGACTATTGGGCTCACTTTGAGGATTTCTGTCGCCGCCTCACCGGACGCTATCCTTCTGTGCGCATCGTTACCGGCCCGTTGTACCTGCCTCGCAAGGATCCCGTCGACAACAAGTGGTACGTCAAGTACGAGATGATTGGGAACCCACCTTCGATCGCCGTCCCAACGCATTTCTACAAGGTCATTTTCGCCGAAGACGGAAAGGCCGGCGGTAATGTCGCCATCGGCGCCTTCGTCCTGCCAAATGCCCCCATTCCGAACGAGAAGCCCATTACGGACTTTGAGGTCCCTGTCGAAGCGGTTGAGCGAGCGAGCGGCTTGGAGTTTGCCACCAAGTTGCCCGTTGCGAGGAGAAAGAGGCTCTGTGCCGACACGACCTGTGCGCTTGTCATTCGGGACTACGCCGATAGACAGAAGGCTTTCGGGAAGGGGGATAAGCGTGCCATTTCGCCGCCAAACTCATGATTATGAGAGGACAGGGGACACCCTGGGATATTGTCTTCACAATTTGCATTGCTCTTGAGGACTATGGAGGATGAAATTTGGTAGACTCCGTTCGCATAGCGTATGAAGGACGTACTTTGGAGGACGATTTTGAGCTTCTGTATACTGTTTCTCGAACTATCCATTAGACTAAAGCGCGAGCTTGCATTTGCATGGAGCGAATACGGGGCGTATACTGTAAATTATAATATCGTAGCTTTAGTAATAACGATACATATGAACTTCGTGTCACACATGGAGCGGACCTCAACTTGTAGTGATATACTCGAAAGTTGCGATACTCGGTAACTGACGCAATGCCCTCCTGGCAATACTTAGTCGGAATACCGATGGAAAGCACTACAGGTTATCGTTCACTTCTAAAGCCTTATTGTAGAACTTGATCTGAACGGAGCGCCAGGATGCACTCTAGAAGTTCTAAGTAGTAGAAGGCCTGTAGAACTGTTGCTTGCCTGGTCGCTCTTGGCCTTTATACATGAGTTATATCATTCTTCTGCACTCTAAAATATCCAACTCAGATAAGAAGTGACAGATCCATTGACAGAACGCTACCGTTCGTATCAAGCCTCTAACAGTCATCCCACCGAACAATGACATTCCAATTGTCCCGATGAAAAGCTTGGCCGACGGTGTAGTAAGTGCCATGGTAAGAGTAGACGCATCGCGTCCTCACATACTCAGCACCATCAGCGATGTCACCAAAGCTGCTCAGCTCTTTATATGTCCGGTCCTGTTACAATGATCCGTGAGCATGTTAAATTCTTTTGGCCCAATTGCATGGGGCCTGTTCGTAGCCATGTTACGAACATCGTTGCACCACCAGATGACAGCATTCCTTGAGCAGCTCTCTCTGCCGCACATTCCTGGCCCTAGATTGCTGCCAGGACGTCCAGAGACCCTGCGAAGTTATTGCTCGCCTTGGGCAACTGGCACGCTCTTTGCCTCTCCCCAGCCAAACGCGACAGGTACACAGACGTACCTCGCGTCATAAAAGTCGGCACGATCCTCGATCTTGTTGCTGTAAAGAAAGTCTTGGGACAAATCGGAAACTTCTTGGTAAGGCTTTCAAGAAGGGTCCAGCTCCACCTCTTTCTCATATACTTGCTCAATTGTCCCGTTCAAAGTAACTGCTGGTTGTCCAGGGAAGACATCTACCTCCCACTCTGGAGTGAAGACGTCGTAGTTCCCAAGAGACGCAACAAGCCCAAAAGCCTGTTTCGATTTAAAATTAGCACAAATTTCAGAGCTAGAAGAATTGACAATAGAATGTTCCTGAAGTATCAGACATATAGTACCTTCGCTGAAAAGCACGGAACGGTAGCTAGGTAGTAAGACTTCATAGTAAAATAATGGAAAAGGGCAAAGATGCTGAGAATCGATTAGTTGCTCGATTTGGATTGATAACCAAGAGGTGGTTTCTTAATTATTGATATTTTTGCGTATTTCCCCAAGAGATGATTTATACTTTAGTAACGTCTCTTAGCAGATCTAGTCATTCTGCTAGGCACTCGGTTTTCAGGCAAACGATTACTAAAATCAGGGAACATCTTACGATATATGGATTACACCAACAGTTCCAGCATTGGTATTTTTGGTAAGTTGCTCCTTACTATATTACTACTGAGCAGCTGGCTTCTCACTATACATCGCAGTTTAAGTGGTGATAGTGTGGAGTACGAGCATGATAAGTTGAAAATCTCTATTGGCAGAAAGGAGCCACATGACGCGGCGGGATTTCAGATATGGAAGACTAAATAGTCCTTTTAGAATCTTATACAATTTCCATCGGTCTTGCGTCTTGAACTTTTTGTACTTTCATTCAAGTAGATTCGAGTATACTTCATTACCTGGTAGCTACTCACTTGACATGATTCACGTTTATATTACAATTCAGCCCATGTGCACCAGTTCCTCTATAGCCAAGACCTAAACAATTCCAGAGTCGTCTCCAAGCACAAAAAACCCATATTTAGGCTAGGTTTTCAGATGATGCCCCCGTAGCATGCTCTCGTTGCTCGTGCACAACGCTTAGAGCATGAAGTCGGAACAATATCATCGTTGAATGAAGCATCGAATGCTAGAAGCAAAAGGGCGACTGCTAATCAGCGACGACAGGAGTGACATTCACAGAAGACTCCGCTTGGCTCCTTGTGTGTAAGTGTCAGATGGTAGACGGGCCAACAATCACAATGGATCCGGTATGCGGGCCGTTTGATGGCTGCAGGCTTGACCCCGTAATTGTGTTAGGTGAGGGGGGGTTGTCATGCAGAAGCGGTTAGGGACTCGTTGGCATCCACAATTCCACCATCTTGAGCAGTTGCGTTGGGTGACTTCAGCTTGGAAATAATTCTAGAACCCTTCACTCGGCACACATGGCAAACTAGGCAGCAACTGATGATTCCATCTCTCATGCGCCAATGTTTGGGTAAGGGGCATCCTCGGAGCGAAGAACGAGGATTACCTATTTTAGCTGCAGTCAACACGGTCTATTGCGGCTTCGACTAGCCAGATCGGGCAACTCGGCGGCAGCCCGTGAAGGCTGGATTGGTGGCACCCTTCGGCACTAATTGGTGGACCTACGCATGTCAGACGCAGCTTGAGCCTCCAGAACTTGACTCCAACCACCAATTCACTCCAAGACTGCCACAAGTCCAAATCATGGCGTTCCCAGTTTTGAAGCTCTCTCGGCAGCAGGCCCCAACGTCAAAGTCAATATTGAAGCGGGGCGACTTTACTGGATAGTTCAGTCGCCAATCTCGGAGGCAATCTTTATACTCGACGACGTCAATGATCCAGCAGGACCTCGCCAACCTGCCATTCAGCAAGCAGAGTCGGCTAGCGGGAACCCAACGCTGCATCCGCTCTCGCAAATCTCCCTATTCGAGCCACCAGTGTCGTCTGTTACCGTTGGGATTTACGAGCTACAAGACTGGGCGGACTCGTGGGAAGAGTTCCATATTTATTCGGATGACGACGACCGTGATGGACCATGCAGCTGCTGCGGTCGTTTCCCTCCAGCTTTGAATCGAACTACAACAGCTAAAGCTGCAGACGAGGGGAGCTTTCTCACGCTCGGGGATTATGTTGCTGCTCTACACTCGTGGCTACTTAGCCTTCGACAAGATCTACTATGGGTCAAGAGTACGAATAGTGACGCTCCTCTACCTGAAGAAACGGTGTTGATGGTAGATATTTGGATCCCTGAGGATCTGCTGATTGAAGAAGCCCGAGATTGGCTTTCTGATCAGGTCTCGAGAGCCAGAGAGCGTCTCGGTCAAAACCAGTCTTGAAACCTTGACAAGCTACATGATCTCGTCAGCTGCTAGTGTTTTCCTCAATACCACTTTATTAGCGTCGGCACTCAATTCGTTCCATCTGCCTTTCAAGCATAAGAAATACATGACATTCGCTGTTGCTACATATACGTATACATCTCGGTGTTTGGCACTTTTGATCAATTATGCGTGATCGAGTAGCTTGCGACTTTTTTTTAACAAATTGAAAGTGTCTATTGACGGAAAGAAGGAGGAGACACAGAGGCAAATATGTTCTATCCCACTTCTTGCCTTCGTAATTCGCTCCATTAACGTGAGACGTTGGCCAGCGTTAGTGATGCCTTGGGAGTGCTTCAACTACACTGTCCAATCTGGGGCTGACTGAATATGGCACTTTTAGCCGTTCGTGACGAAGTAGAAACCACAGATGTTGTCAACTTACCAACCATAACCGCAATCAGAAGGGAGAGATCCGCATTTCCCGTTTGCCAGGGAAGATCACCATCGCCACCGCCGGGAGGCTTGGTGCAATTTCTAGATTGACATACACCGTTGCCACAAAAGTCAGGCCCGGTGCCACATTGAGCCTTGAGGCTGCAACAGTGTCCCCATTTCCCAACGCATTGGCGGTTGCCGTGCTCGGCGCCGAATGTTCTGTCGGGGCTCCATACCTTATCTCCAGGACAGATGTCATCATAAAAAATTCCAGGGGGATGATTGGGACGAGTTCCCCTTCATAGACGACGAGATAGTAACCTGTCCGCCCACTATCACGAGTACGACCTCAAGCGCGACGTCATTGGCAAAGATCTCTGTTACAAGTACCTGCATGCTATTCTGGATAGCTGCAATTGCGGTGGTGTGAATGGGAAGCAGGGTGACACACTGTACAATAGCTACTATGAGTGGAAGCTTGATCCAAATACCCATTGGCAGATTGCTAGTAGTACTTACAAGGGCAGCCAATAACGGAATTGTAGAGGTCTCATAGAAATACTCTTATACATAGCTGGTTGCAATTATGCTGCCTAGAAACGAGGACTCCTTTGCAATAAGCGGCCTGGGGTGTACATCGTTTATTTTGGAAGATGTTTCAAATTGCTCCCAAGTCAGTACACTCCGCCAGACGCTATTTAAGCATTGATTTCCTTTCACCACAATCAAATCATCCAAGCCTCCTGTGCACTGACTCCCATGCTCTATATCGTTAATAAAAGATGCCTTTCCACCTTGCACTAAAGTCTAAAGGCTTGATAGAAAACTATTTTATATTACATTATATTACATTAAGTAGTGTAAAAGTATATATATTAATATAAAACAATATAATAAAAGATAAAAGAGATAAAATTATATATAGGAAGATACAAGAATACAATACAATATAATGTAATCTAATCTATAGCATATATCAGGTTCGTATTTTCTGTGTCGCAACAGGCATTTCTTCTATCAGCAGTTGTCCCAGTATTCTCGGACGATCAAATTCCAGTCATTTCTGTGAAAACCTGACCAGATACCACACCCCCGAGTCCGCTATCCTCGCGAGAGCATTTATGTATCAGATAAGCTACCCTCATTGATACCTCCACATTCCTTATTGTTCATTCCAAATCAACGACACTTCGGGCAAGGCTCACTGATGAGTTTCGACACGATGTGTTGTGGAGCAGGAGTTGTGCAAAACTTGGTTCTCCCCGACACGCCTCGTCGTAAGCCGCAAGGCTGTGGATGATCCTGGAATAGATGACCACATACGCTGCTGTAGAACATGTACCGTCCACAGAAGCAGGAAAAAGGGCCATCTGGATTATGAACGCAATTCTTCAAGCTCTCAATGGAAATCTGGTCCGGTGTGATAGTAGCAGCCTGATTCTGGCCATCGTTGTTGTCGGCCATGGTGGAAATGCCTTGACTATTGTTTATTAGCTCTGAACCTTGATGCTGAGAACTGATATACTGACGAGAGGACGTAAAGCCGTGAAAGTACCTGAAGAGGTTGATAGCTTGAATTTTAGAGTTGAGAGCTGAAGTAAAAAGTGAGGAACTTGCGTTTTGAGCAAAGGGCCACAGCTCTGCCGGGTTTTGTAAGTGTGCCGTGCTGTGAATCAGAGTATGTATGTGCTGTTTGCCCCTACATGAAACTCCATGCCCCACTTATCATTGCGAACGTTAGCTTATGAATACCCCAAACAATTATGCGTTGTGAATCAACGTGCACTTTCCCATTCTCCCCACCACATTGATCGAATATTTTTGCCTGTCCCGCTGGCATCTGGCATCTAATGCTACTACATATCAGTGTCCCGTCCTAAAGGATCGAGTTCGCCGTATTAGCCCAATGCATGACTATCTCTGAACCTTCGAAGATAATTCATACGGCAACTTAACTGGCTTTTGAGACCACAGCTTGTGGAAACTAATCTTGATGATTAAGAGCGGCGATCGCTTGGCTGCTTTTGGGGGTGCACTTACCCCTGGCGGTCCGAGTACCTGGTATGTCATTGACTGGGATCAAAGACGCCTGATATCAGTTACGATCGACGAACGGTTTGATTCAGGCTTTACCGTGAATGATGAACAGCTTGACTCGGATACTCGTGCCTGTCAGGCGCTTCTAAGGTACATCGACGACCTTGCTCCCGACATCTACGAGATAAAAGTTTCCGCCGAAGGCAAGTTAATCTCTCCATCGAATGACCCAAAGGATGACGCCACCACCTGCGTCTTTTACCCGCCACTCGGCGCAATCGACCGCCCAGGGCACATTGGTGTAATTTCACGCACCGACTTACAAGAAGTTGACCGACTCTGCGGCAATGTCGACTTGGTCATCCAGCCAAACTCCTCTACACCTGATAAAATGGTATGTGCTTGAAAGACCTCAGTCGTTCGGGAGCTAATTCCAGTTCACAGTTTGCTTTCAAATACTATTTCTTTCTCCAGTATATGGATGTCATGTGGAACGAAATGAACTTATTGATGCGGCTTCCACAACACCCGAATATAGTCCCCCTCGACAAGATCGTGGTCGATGAACTGGAATGCCGAATCGTCGGTTTCACGACAGTATATATTCCCGGAGGTACTCTGGCAGAGAATAACAGGCGTACGTTCAAGCTGAAGTGGCTTCAGCAGCTTATTGACGTTATCGATGAGCTAAATCTGCGATACGGCATAATTCATCAAGATATTGCGCCACGAAATTTACTCGTTGATGAGCAAACAGACAATCTGATGCTCTTCGATTTCAATTACGCTGCAGTCACTGGCACACCCGATGTTATGCAGGAATGCAACGATATGAAAGGTGTCATTTGCACATTGTATGATATTGTCACTGGCAACGAAGATGCAAGGAGTCTCATGTTACATGAACGAGATCTGGCAGCGATTGAAAGAGGAGAGTGGATGAAGCACCCAGGTGTTCGTCTTGACACTTCCATCCCCGAGTTTCGTCAAGTCCTTCGGGAATGGACTGAAAGACGCCAAGCCTGTCAGAGTTTGGCATTTTATGGGGAAGCTCCTATGCCTATAGATTTGCCTCCCATGCCTGAGCCTCCCCTTGTCAAGGTCGATAGGTTTTCTGGAGGAACTATAAAAACGACGTTTGAGGATATTTCCTTTTGGAGGAGAACAGAATGGCATGCTCTGGGCTTGACCGAAGTTAAATGGCAACGCCCTCCACAGAAGAGATGTGGTGATAGATGCGAGGCAAATGATGAGAATGGAGAGAAGGACATTAGTGAAAATGACCCTTTGCGATCTAATAATATAGGAAAAAGCAATAGATAGTTTGTCTAGTTATTGAAGGGTTTCGATACTAGCAGCTGGCTGTTTGGCATTGACTTGGGAGATAGCACTTACTCGAATGCATTGAAAAAGAATATTAAGATATCAAGGGCCACAGGTTACTTGCAATCATAGCGCGTGCATTCTGTTGTTTCAAGTTCTTTAATTGGATGTTACCGACTAGAACACGAGGTGCAAACATAGTCAAAGTCTTATTGATGTGGCAAGATCTTTGTGTATGCCATGCAATACCCGTAGACGGTCTGTGTAGAGACCGGTGATGGAACCTGATTCCTCGGAAGTATTTAGGATAACAATCCACCTCCCAGTTCCCGGTATCTCATTGGCCCATCTGACGCGGAAAGATCTCCTTCTGTGACCTGCATCGGCCCCACTCATTACCTGGGCGGATGTTCACACAATGGTTGTTAACCATGTGGTGAAGTGACTATTGGTACAATTGCAAGAAAAAGCTATTGATGAAAAGCTTATAGCAATACATATAGGGGCCATGAGAAAATGGATCATTACGGCATTTGCCTGTTATCACATCTCAATAGTGACCTGAGACGCAACATGGGCTGCCGCCATGTCTCGCAATCATTCCACGCTCACTGCCTGCAAAAGGTGGGGTCGTTCATCCTTGTCTGTTCTCGTCCCTTCACTCTCACCCCTTCACTCTCATCTCATTCGGGAGCTTATGCAGGTGATAAATTACCTTGAATACGTGGCTGGCCTTGTTCCCCCAAGGTGTCGTCTAAAGGCCATCCTTTTAATCAGCTCCTCGTCGTGGGTGGTAGGCTTCCATATTTCACCTCAACATTGAAGCAGTCTGTTGATATCTCATGGAATCCTACAATATACGTGGGCTGCGGCCGCTAGCCCCGAAGCCTACCGATATGCAGGGAGAAGAACCTCCGGACGATTCACCCATCCTACAACGACGGAGACAAGTGGTTGCGGCTTGTGAAAGGTGTCGCAAACGAAAGATAAAGGTATGAACCTTTGAGGACATAAGGCGCTTCTTAGACATGCACAGCGTGCTGACTTGCAATCCGCATTTGTCTTAAGTGTGATGCCCGACGTCCTCAGTGCTTCAATTGCGAAGGAATCGGATACCAGTGTGTCTACGCGACCTTACCCTCCGAGACAAGACAGGCAGCCATCAAGCGGTCGACTATCCAAGCAAAGGAGCAGCTCCAGCAGCTAGAGGAGAGCCACGATAATCTTTCGAGGCTTTTTCAGGTACTTGTTTCTTCTAGCAATATTGCCGTTACTGCTATACTTGATGGCCTTCGAAATGGATACGATATTCCCTCAATCCTACGTCGGGTTGAGGAAGGAGGCACTGCCCAGATGTTTCATGAGGCTGAAGACACCGCCGGAGCAGGGCAGCCAGTGCGCCTTCCTTCTATTTCCCAGAATCTGCTCAGACAGACTCAGATGCCGTATGAGGACCTCTTTACCTTGTTGCAGAACATGGACGAAGGAGAGACGCAAGCAGTCCTTCAGCACGTCCGAGCCGGCAGAGACACCAGTGACATTCTGCGTGTCATCCGAGACGGCAATCTAATGACCCAGGTGTCGCTTGTTCCGGAGACTCGTCGTTACTTCCAATTTCCTCACATTTCAGAAGTACCCGGGTTTCTCCATTCTGTACATAACCCCTATCTATCCACTCTTGCATCTGAAACGGATTCTGGACAACATGGACCACAACGACAGATGGCACGGATGAGGAACTACTACAGCCATGGCGGAGTACCTTACCCTGCCGCTGAAATTATCGACCCATACCTCTGGAACATCAAAGCTTCCAACTGGACAAGCGTCATTCAAGATGATCAGTTTGCCTCTCGATTGTTGAATTCGTATTTCCTTCACCAATATCCGATATTCTTGGGATTCCAAAAAGATTATTTTCTCCAAGACATGGCCACCGGTTCTGTTCCAAACTGCTCGTGAATACGTTGCTTGCAGCTGGTTGTCATACTTACGCGGGCGTAACGAATCGCGCGCAGTTCTGGAATCCACACAACCTCGCATATAGATTTTTCGCAGAGCCAAAGAGGCTCTGGGAGATGCAGACTGGGCAAAGCAGTCTGACGGCGATTCAAGCCGCGATAGTTTTGAATACAATCTGTGACTCGGACACCATGGATAAGGTTGGAAAATTATATATGCTGCAAGCTGTGGGGATGGCTCACGATTTGAGGTTATTCGATGACAATCCCGACATCAAGAGCAGAAAGATGCGTAGGGCTAGGGCCTTCACGGCTTGGTGTCTCTACATTTGGGATGCGATGCAAAGCTTCTATTTCCGCCAAGCACCCCTGATTAAGAGGCCTCCCGATACACCGTTACCGGACGTGATGCGAGATCCATCATGGTATGGCGAGATTATGGTTCGATATCCTCTCAACTCCGCGCTTGTGCCAACACATTTCGGGCATGTTGCCAAGGCGACGATGGAGATACGATCTCTCATGCACGACATGGCGTCGGCTTTCTTCAAGGACGGCTCCATTGTGAACGAGCCACCAAAAGAAACAATGGACGGTTTCCGCCATACTCTAGACGCGTGGTTTCATCAGTTACCACCGCCGCTCACGGCAGCCAACCTTGTATTGCCTAGTCACCTTAGAATTCACATGGAGTACTACAGCACCTTAATCACGCTACTGCAATGTCAGCAGGGGGAGGGTCCCCCGAAAACTGATGAAAATGACGCTAGATTGATTGGCGAGGCTTATATAAAGATCGAGACTCTCGCGCGACTGTACTTCATACGACACAGTCACGACTCATATGACGCATTTTTGATGTTTTTCCTCTTTCTTCTCGGGAATAACGCCTTAGAGGGGCTAGAGAAGAGCTCCAACCCGCGAACACTGGAGGAGTATCGTGCAACATTAGTTCTCTGCGCCAAGGGCCTTCATACGCAAGGTCAGCATAGCTATTTACCAGGAATGGTTTACTATGTTCTGCGAAATAAGATGCAGCCTCGTGAAAGGCACCTGACAATGGCCTACGTAAGGGAGGATACCGGTGGTGATCAAGAGCTCATTGCGCAGTACAACCAATCGTCATACCTGGTGCCTATCATCAAGATCTACGAGAACCCGAGCACCGCATTCCTGAAAGATCTTGTAGAGCGATATGATGATTTGTCTTTGGAAGCAACGAGTGCATCCAGCAACGCCAGCATGACAGAGTCACAACGGGGCTATGACTAGTTTAGATCTAGCTTTATGAGCAACTGGAGGCGTCTTGGACTAGTTTATATTGGAGATGTAAGAATTTGTTTTCCCCCGTTTCGGAGCATGATATGAAAATAAAGGGCATAGTAAACCCCTAATGTATGTGTTGAGTCTCCAAATAGCAGCTCCATGATCAATTTTGCTAGTGGCTCGCCCTTCAACCTTTCAAACCCTGTCTTCAAAGAGTAAATACTACCAGTGCTTATCTGAAAAGACCATGTTGGCTATGAGATCAAAATGAGCTACAATTATCGTTCTTTGCGCCATCAAATGAGTGGCAGTACAGTCAGCCGGAGCATAAGTTACCAAATATTCCACATGAATGTCTCTTGCGACTCGGCAACCCCGAACTCGGTACATAAGGATACGTAAAAGGCACGCCGGAATTATTGCATACAACCTTTCGGTGTGCCACGCGATGAATCAGAAAGTCATACGTTTCTGCAAGAGTATGCGTCTGCTCGAATTACCAAAAGCGAACCCAAATTAAGGCCTGGCCATCCATTGAGATTATTGAGGAAATTTGCAGGTTATGGGACAGGAATCTTGTGGTCTTTCTGCGCAAGTGCTATGTGGCCCTTAGGATATATGGATATTATTTGCTCCTCGTGCGGCGTAAATTTGACTCTTCTGCGATGGATAAATACATATACACTTGTTTTGTATTTCTCTCACAGACGTGCTAGTGTTGCACGAGCAGCGGAAGTCACATTGACAATGTACGGTCAGCGGCGGTTCAAGAAAAACGAAAAGTAAGAGGGGCCTCAATGTTGCCTGTCACGATGCTTGGCAGCCTCTCCGATTCGTCGATCGTATTGTTCGTTTTCGAGCAACACCCGCTGTCTTGGCCGCACATCAATAAATCAACCAATCACCGTCAGTAAGATAGCGGGAAGGAAATTGGACAAAGATCCCCGAGCGATCGGAAGGTCTCCGAATTTAGTCAGCTGTTTTGAAAGACTTGGTGTGGTTAAGTTGGCAAGCTGTCAGACAAGCTGTGCTGTTTTCACATATAAAGAGTGTTGATGTCGATGTGTATGCCGCCAAGCTAGGTCATTGTTTCTGCATCCCATGCTCAGTATACTCATCAAAGCATTCCTAATACCTATCTCGACACAAATTCACAGTCAGAATGCAAGCCAACAAGCTACTTCTCATCGCCCTGGCTGCATTTGCCGCCGCCGACAATCAAGTCTATCAACAATGTGGCAAAAAGTTGGCGCCGTGCCCAAAAGACTTTACGTGCGTGCCCAGTGACCCTGATTGCCGAGATGCAGATAAATGCTCTGGCAAGTGCGTCCTGTTGGAAGAAAGATCGCCATGTGGCGTCGCGGATGGCTTCGATTGCACCCGGCATTCAATGTGCATTGAGGACCCTCTCTTGTTTAATAATTGCGGTATCAAGTGCGGACGGCCTGGGATTTGCGTCAGCGCAAGAATTGAGAGATGCGGCACAGTCGACAAGCCTGGATGCACTAAGTGGAGGAAGTGCTTCAAGAATTTCCATGGCGCACCACAGAAGGATATCGCCAAGTGTCAGGGTACATCCCCTGGTGTTTGCCTCAAGACAGATAGAAGAAAGTATCACGATTAGCGCTTACGGGCTTGAAGTAATTGAAACTCTCTCCGGAATTCACCAAGAAACGAGCGAGCTTGTTGTTGAATTCTCTACTTTTCTGTTTGAATCCAGGGACGCTGCGAAAGCATTCCGCATTTTAGGTAGTCTATGAACCAGCACCACTTGTCGCTACGTTGCCTGGCGAATTGAAAAGATCTGACAGTGAGAATCAAAATGAAAGAAATCTATGCCTTCCTATGCAGCCTTATCGTACGATTGATGAACCACCGAGTCCATGGCTGGATTGCCCGAGCCTAAGAGGCAGCCAAGCTTGCTGGACCGGAACAGCCTCGTTGCTGGTGGTTGCGACTGTTGTCATCACAATCGGGCGATGCCAATATGCTTGGCGCAAGGAATTCCTTCATTTAATCACTTCCCGGCGCATGTGATTGAGTCCAAGCCGTGAGCTGGCGCTGCTACGCCGTTCATACCCCGAAACGTGACCGACTAACCTGGAATAGGGCCATTGGGATATATTCCCGACCATCGCGAGCCACCGGGACCAGAGTTCAGCATGTATTGGATATTGTGCGTCCAGAAAAATTGTTCCTAGAAGAGATAAGGCACGATTGCCACTCGTCTGTCGTCTTCAAAACCGACTGCGCTGTTGCCCAGGCGATTCTCATGCTGGAGTTTGAAGTGCAATATTTCTGAACATACGAGTTATTCGAAATGCGGATGGAAGCACGTCGTGATTCTTGTTCTAAGATGGTGCTCCCGTAGGCACCGAGAGCGGTGTAAATCCGATCATAGAGCACAGTTATGGTTTGGTGCGCAATAGCATAGTTAGTTCGAATGTATAGGCAGTCGCCTTCGCCTAGTTCCGTGAAGTGCGTTTGTTCTGCTGGTGGGTGTAGAGTCTCACGCCAGTCCTCATATAGGCTTGCAACGACTGACCTCATTTTGTTAACTTTTGCCAGTACCTTCCTGTACAACTCTCTCTTGTCTGCGGGAGTAGAACTCGTAATGAGTTTGTTACAGTCTTCAACTAATCCAGGATAAGGGATGATAAGCCCAAGCATGGAGACCCTCAATTCACTGCGATGAAACTCGCTTGGAGGAGAGCGTGAGATAGATTTCATTGCTGCCATCCAGTTAGATTGATCTAAAAAACATCTTTTGCCTCGATAGATATGTTCTGCACACTGGCAGCTGGGTCAGCTGGGCTACTGCGCTTCTTTGGTAGCAGGGTGAAGTATCTGTGTGGGGTGTTTTATCCACTAACAACAATAGGAGCTAGGCTTAATAAAAGCGACTGTTCGAAATCGGTAGAAAATCGTGTCGGGCCTCTTAGTTCAACTAGTCGAGCCATGCCTTGAATATGGCTAAGCGATGTTTGACCATCGTCCCTCTTGAGTGACTGATTGCAGATTCAAGCCGGCTATGTGAGTTTAAGTGCGTCCAGATTGCGTTCGATCCAATGGTTATACCTACTTCATAAACCCCGAGCAGCTGGGCAGCGCACAAGGTCTCCGCAACTAGACCTCTGCTGGATCGTCTATAGCACGCTGGAGATGCTTCAGAGCCTGTCCGTAGGATGCAAGTGTTTTCATCGGGGTGCGGCAATTAAGTGACAAGCATAGATCACGAATGGCGCGAGTGATACAGTCAATCGCGCTATCCAAGGCAGGATTATAACCAACCCGGGGTGGAAGAAACGCAAGATACAACGCTAGATGGTCGCCTCTGGACACTATGTATTCTGGCATAGTATTCATAGAATCCTGTGTTGAGGCATGATCAACAAAGGATGGAATGCGCGGAATCATGAGTAGTAGGTCTCGAATAGCCGCCGAACCGGTGATCCGAGGCGCTGATGTTGGTGAAGAGGGAACCGAGGGAACCCAGAGCGCAACCATGACCGGATTGCTCCTTGAATAGCTTTGTCCTTCACAAACCCGACCAGCAGCTCGGCATCTCTGGCAAACCGGCTTTGTTTCATCACACTTGACTCTTCTCGCCCTGTGTTCTGGGTCAGCGGTAGCAGAGAGACAGAAGGGTCAATTTTCGTTCGCTTTATGGCAATAGACGTACCTGCAGGTATTACATCCGCTCCTACTTTTGGGAGCCCATCGTCGTTGGCGCTTAGCTGGCAACAGCAGTGGTTTGGTGGGTTCCATCTGAGCCTACGCAGCGCACAAGCAGAGCAATTGAACGGGATCTGCTGACGTTATTGGGCTCACTGATACAGAGTTGATAGTGCATTGACAGAAATGCCAACATTGCAATGTTACTTGACGTGTTGACCAGCCCGGCAGATGCACACAGCCTCGCCTCGTTACCAGACTTTTGCCGGTACCTTGTAGCCAGCCTCGGCCCCGACCCCTCTCGAATGGATCAGATAGGATCGCCCTCCCGTATTCAGCTTTTTCCACATTGCCAATCTGGAATTATGCATCACCCTAGACCCAAATTGCGAGGCGACACATGCCGACTCGATTAGGAAGACAACGTTATACTGCACACAACAAAGAACGCCCCACTGAGTGATAAATTCATATTAACTTCATCGCCGCATCTGCTCCTTGCGTGGCAACCCTCTAGAAGGGCGCCCGTTTCTAATTGCGACACCTAGGTTCTGTCCCATGAGAGACCAAAGCATGAACTTCCTAGGATGTTTGCGATGGATTCAAAACGGCAGACCAGTCCTCACTTCGGATGTATTCCTCCATTGAGGTAACAGGCACCTTGAAGTCGAGCTATGCAATTGTCAACAAAGCCTCCAAATCGTGCGAATAGGAATTCTTACCTGCTCTGGCCCCAATACTGCTGGATCCCCGCCTGTGAACCCAAACTCGTGGATAAAGTCAAAGCTGTCTCCGATTTCTGCACTGAATGCCTCCGGGGCACCCTTGAACATCTCCTCTCTGGTTATCTCCTCGTACCGAGCCTCGACGCCATGAACACGTCCCCAAGTAGCCATCCACTCTGGAAAGGTCATGCTTTCCGAAACAGCAAGA
This sequence comes from Periglandula ipomoeae IasaF13, assembly GCA_000222875.2. NCBI lineage: Eukaryota > Fungi > Ascomycota > Sordariomycetes > Hypocreales > Clavicipitaceae > Periglandula > Periglandula ipomoeae. The sequence continues at coordinate 18,018 of AFRD01000171.1, forward strand.
ATGTCCTTCTGTGGCGCCATATCGACCAGCGCCTTGACGAAAGGACCAGTGTCTCGCTCTGCCAAGATGAAGGGCATCTTGAATTCAGAAGGTGTGTTTCTTGTCAACAGAAAGCTACCACCAGGCTGCTTCTGTGGACCCAGGGCGGGAAAGAACTTCCAGTTCGTCACATAGTGGCCGATAGTGACGGTGCTCATCTTGGCAGCGACACCAGGGCAGCGTTCTTTCGTCAATCGTATCATCTCGGCTTTGGAGTCAAAATGATAGACACTTCTGTATCTACCTTTGCTCCATTTTGTGGCGTGGGGGAGCGTCGACATCACGAAATGTTCGAGAGTCTTGAGAACCGAGGGTGCTTCAGCAGCTTCGGCGATGTTCATACCTTGGACAACCTCCCGATCGAAGGCATATTCCAAGATTGTGCGACCTGCAGGCAAGTTCTCGGGGTCAAGTCCGTGATTCAAGTGAGAGAAGAAATCTGTGTTGGAGAAAATAGCTGTCGCGCCTTGAAAGGCTTGGACCAGGGATTCCTTGTTATCGAGATTTCCCTGAACAATCTCGACACCCTGTGATGCGAGAGCTTTGGCAGCTTCACTGGACGGATTGCGCGTGATACCTCGGACTCGCCATTCTGGATATTGGAGAAAAGTACGAGCGACTGAGCCTCCCTTGTGGTGTTTGTTAGTATGGCCACTGTAGCTGAAGGCCTGGATCCACTATAAGTTGTCGTACCTGGGCGCCAGTTGCGCCAACAATAACAATTGTCTTGGACATAGTTGTAAGAACCCGAAAAATTCGTGGAAATTAGAATGAATGCACTCTATTTTGAGCAGACTACTTGGTGATATTTCTTTTTCCTTACACTTCAGGCAGACAAATCATTTATATATTTTCTGCGCTGGCCCATTGTGCTCTGAGGTCTACTAGACCATCAACTTGCTGACATACAGCACTGCAGTCTGGCAAATAGTGCAATTAGTAATGGCCGCTGCGTCGCACTTGCTTCGCACTTGGCTGAACCCCGAGGTCCGACATGAGGATGTAGCGATCAAAAGTAATCTGACATATACTTCCGGATGAAAGTCACCGGGGCGTCAACTTTATTCTTCCATTTTCCCAGCACCAATCAGCGCTGCGATCTATTCTCAGAAAAACACCCCTCCTGTTGCCATTGAAGCAAAATTATCTGACCAACTTTGGTTCTTGGCATGACCGTCTACATCGCCGAAACTCTGATGCTCCAACCAGTCAATTACAGCCACAGCATCCGCTGGACCCATGCTCCCTGAAAAAGAGACAAGCTTCAATAACATATTACAAATGAAAGGGATTTCGTGCTTCCGCTTCTGGGATGTAACAATTTCCAAGCCGGCGACAAATAATGGCCAAAAAGAGAATCGTGCGGCCCAAGACACACTGTGGGTTGACTTGTAGCCCACAGTCGGTGCAGAGCAGCAATGAGTAGGCCAAGAGACAACTCGCGTAGTTGCTCGACATTAATAGCTTCCGAATCTAACGCATTAGCAATAATGTAGGCCTTGGCGACGTTTACTGGCAGCGCGCGATGCATGCAGAGTCCCTGCAAACAGTACAACAACACTGCGGCCTGCTGTGCTTTCGCTAGATCTTCCCATGCTTGCTGATGGCTGTACTTCTCGCATTTCTTGGCTTCTGATTTGTAATTTCGTGTTTTCTCGGTGCACTCGGCGAGCGAAGAAACATCCCCCTTTGCGACTGGGCGTATGCTTCCGTCACTCACTTCGGCACCCGCTATACCCATGTGTTCCTCGGTCCATTGTTCGGCCCATTCTGAGGGTTCAAAAGCAGTGATTTGAATGATCAGCTTCTCAGCTACAGTGTCCCATTTTACATGGCGAGATTCTGTCAGGTTGCTTAGACATCGAGCCCGATTAACTCTGATTATGCTCTCAATCAAGGTCTCGGCGCATGGAAAGCCGACAGAGAGCCCGCCTTTGAACAATGCTTGTAAGCTTGGAAAGTAGTCAAGCTGCGCAGCGACTCGCATGCTCAGATTCTCTGTCGCTGTTGTGACGGCGCTCATTATATCGACCCTGTGATGGAGTTAAATCGCAAAACACGGTGATTTGGACAAGCAGCATATTGCCTACATCATAAAGTTAAATAGAGGAACCTCGAGTGAGAGAGTTGCATGATTGGTAAGGGCTGAGATGCCCCCTCTATGGTGGATGATTGCTCTCACGGCTTCTAGATGAGCAGGCCACGAGCTAAATGCAGACTGCTGGATCTGATGCTAAGTTTGTTAGCCACGCTTTGAGCTCAACCACGATGAGTCGCGAGCCCATCAAGACCCATGACATACCTCGAAACGCATGAGCATAGTGATGACATTCAAAGTGATGTCGCTGTACGGCGTTCTGGGATCATTGATATCCTCGCTGATGGATTGAAGGCTATTCTGTTTATGCTTGTAAATGATGCTTAGATGTGGGTGGTTGGCAGATTTCATGAGACACGGTCCGCAATCAATGGCGTTGCAGATGCTTTCCTTCGTTTTGGGATACGTTAACAATCCTTGAACGGCGTGATTCTTTATAACCTGGTGAGTTAAGGTAATTGAAATGACTAGATCGAGTATCATATCGGGATAATAACACCAGTATTCGGGTGGTAGTTGATAGGAACTGTCGGCCCCATCGCGCTTCGCCAGATGAGCGAGCACCTCCGAGTTTACTATAAAGCGCAATAGAAAATCGTTGTCAGTCCATCTTCAACCCATCAGTCTATAAGTGTGGCGTACAATAGATGATCGATCTGATTGCGAGCCTCTCTGTTTCATAGTCCGACGGTTGAAAATCCCGAGCGGGAAGCAAGGCGCAACCACTCGAACTCCTCTCTGCCTTTAGCTGGCTATGTCTTCGGTACCACCGCCAGAGAAAGCCTGTCATGAACTCATCCTCGCGATTGGTATCCGGCTTTTTATTGTCTTTTACAGCACCTTGTGACGTGCTTTGGGATGACATGAACACAAGTTTTGGCCGGCCTCTCGGTTTGGGCTGTTGGCTGACTGTTGAAGATGAATCGCGAGGGTCATCAGACTGTGCTGCATACTGCACTTCCTGGGCCGGCGACCTTGGTTGTACCCAAAGAATAGGCTTTGCTGTGTAGCCTAGACACTCTACCTTTCTAGACATGCACCGCCTGTATGCTGGTTTGCGACCGTCGCAGCGGAGCCGTTGGCGGCGGCAAGTATGGCATGGAGGTGGCCGAGGTGGTGCCATTGAGCTTGGAGCTCATTAAGTATTGAACTTCGAGTAATTTTGAAGGAAAGGAGTTTTGAACGCGCACATATTTTACGATAGCTCACGATGCGCACCCCGATGTGCCGACAGGGACCAAAAGGAAGCACTTTGTATTGTCACTAGTCACACACGCTAATTGTTCAGCAAACTAATGAGCATGTCCGCTGATCGACCTCACCGTGGCTAGGCCACTGCTAACGCTAAACCTACCACGGGTAAAATTGAACAACAGCGTTACATTATGACCGGATTGAAGCTGTAAGCAATCGGTTCGCCTTGCTGTCGGCAATACTCCATGTAGGTACCGTCTTCCTGGTCAGAGTAGAGTACATGTCGACTTAAATACGCAACGTCGTGAAGTCCCAAGGGTGAAGGTAAAATGGAATCGATTTTTGCGATAGCTGTTCTTGCGTCGAATAACCTCTCAGTCAATTCGGGATACGTCTCTCGTGTCCAGAACCTCGTTGAATCATGGTCGGACGCAATTACGAGCTCCAAATCACCTGTCTCAGGCCACTCAAAGCTGCGAATTGAGGACACGGGGAATCGCATCGCACCATACATGGTCGAGCGCCATACGACTTCAAAGCCGACATTCTTGATACATAGGGCAGCTCCGGATGGGTCGCCACGTAAGTATTGCACTTCCCCTTCAGGCCACCGCGCGCGGCAAAATGCACGAAAACATCCCTGACCAACAATTGCTAGGCGACTTCGTTGGCCAAGCCACGCTTCATAGCGTCAAATATGACATTGATTTCCAAGTTCACGATCGGCCAATGCTTATGAAAAGACGAGGCGTTTTCAGCATCCGACACGAAATCCCGGGAGACAACTCAATCTGGAAATGGCAACAAAGTGGTTTGTTGTCCAGAAACTCAAAGCTAAAAGATGGTTTCGGAGCAACAGTGGCTTCGTACAAGCATGCGTCCTGGAGTCGGTCCAAGCAAGGTGTTCTGACAATCTACGGACAGCCTCCGCTGCCATTGGTCGATCTCATGGTTACGACCGGACTAGCCAAAATGGAGTTCCAAAGACGGAAGTCTCGACAAAGCGCAGTTGTTATTGGAGTTGCTCACGGCTAAGCAAGTTAGCCTCAGGTGGAGGGCGGTGCTAGGGAGTATGCCCATGGGTGTATTTTAGACATTTGCTATTACACAAAGTTACCGGATCAAGCTGTCAAATTGCGTTGACTCTTTCGCACCAGCCAGCGACGAATGAAGTTGCATTCTATGTTCCTTCTCCACGCTAGACAGTTATGACCTGAATGGGTAACAATTAAATCGCCACGGAAATGCACGACTGCAGAAACTTTGGAAGAATACAAAACCTCAATTGTCGAAAACGACAATGTGTGTACTTGCGGGGACTGACTGCTTCGGCGTGTGGCTGGCTGTCTGGAATGCATCAGCCCGCAAGCGGCCGACGCTTGCGGGCCGCCCGCTAAACAAGAAACTGGGCGGCCTCAACAGTACTGTATATTAATCTCCATTTAAATTACCCCTGTAAACTTGATTGCGACTGTGCAAAGATTGGAGCCACTTGGTATCGCGATCACTTCTCTCATTGCCCAATCTTCAGCGTCTCGAAACAACTCTCTTTAGGTCTCGCGGCTTACAAGCCTAATTGTGTACTGCGACGGCGGAGGTCGACATATCTGGGAACTACACTGACAATGGACAAAAACACGAGAGAAGTTGCCCCAACGCGGGAAATGGAAGTTCTCGCTCTTGGCCTTCCACGAACGGGCACTCTCTCTATCGCCGAGGCACTAGAAGTCTTGGGGTACCAAAACGTCTACCACAGCCTACGAGAACCCGACCTCAACCAATATGCTTCTTTTCTGAATCGCGCGGCTGATGCCTCTTTTTCAACGTTAAAGACGTACAATGCGAATGACGAGTTGAAGCGCGAAGACTGGGATACCATGTTCGGCCCTTTCGACGCAGCGACCGAGGCCGTCAGCCTTTTCGCGCCACAGCTTATTAAAGCCTACCCTGATGCTAAGGTCATTCTCGTCATACGAGAATTTGATTCCTGGTACAAAAGCCTAAATGAGGCACTTCTCAAGGGACTTTGGAGTCCCATTGCATCATTTATGGCATCTTACGTCCAGCCACTTATCGGAGTTAGCACAATTGAAGTCACTCGCAAGATCGCTCTTGGCTTCTTCGAGGCCGATTCGGTGGAGCAGATTCGGGAAAACGCCAGAGCAACTTATGACAGGCATCATCGAACAATTCGGGAGCTCGTGCCAGCGGAGAACCTGCTCATTTACAAGTTGGGTAGTGGATGGGAGCCAATGTGCGAGTTTCTCGGTAAACCGGTACCGGATGTTGCGTTTCCAAGAGGCAATGAACCCGAGGCTTTGAAGGCACAGACGATGACAATGATTAAAGATCAGCTGATAGCCGCCGGCAAGGTTTTATTCTTGCCAGAGAAACTGACATCACCGATTGCAAGCATGGTCAACTCTCTGATTGTCTATTTTAAGTAACTCCAGCAACATGTTGGTGATATGAAAGGTCAAAAGGGAAGCGTGGAGTCTCACGATACGGTACGGTTCCGGGAGCCGGGCTATATCAATCGACCGTCAAGGCGTAATTATCAAGTGGTTTTATCTCTAATTATCGTCGTGTTTCTGCAAATATAGGGAATTCCAGAGATACCGAATTTGAACAATCCTTGCGTTTGCGTCCTAGTAGCCACAGATGAAACTGGGCGTCTTTTAGCTGATACACGATTTACATCACTTGCCATATAGCCAGAGGCAAATGACTTCGTACATATTCAATTGTTGCAAAACAGTCCAATGTTCTTAAGAACGGCCGATCCACTCTCCCGCCGATTCAATTGTCAGCGTGAACCAAATCCTTCTTGAGTACTTGTGTGACGTCAGTCAGCGGCTGAAAATAAGATGTACTCTTGCCAAGAGTAGCTTCAGTGTACGAGTGATGGCCCTTCTACTGGACGATCTCGACCATTGGAGACTTGCTTCAGAATCGCCGATGCGGCAATGACGGCACCGTCGCCTTTCTGTACGCAGACGTCCGCCAGCCCTTTCGCGACCTGCTTTATTACTTGAGCTTCTTTTCCTTGAATAACATGAAGTAACTCGGAAGCAAGCTCTTCTGCGAACCACTCGGGTTTTGCTGTGGGACTTCCGGCTCGACCGTTGCCTAGCAGCAGGACGCGCCGGCCGTAGTCGTAGCAGTCGGTCCACAAGGGTAAGATAACTTGAGGCACACCAGCTCTGAACTCAGGAGATCATTGTTAGTTTCTGCTTAAACAAGAAAGCAAGAGCGATTAAGGGAACCGCAAGATAAATCTCACCGTAATGCCTCGTTATAAGAGTTAGCTCCGCCGTGATGGACTGAGCATATGACTTGGCCAGTTTCTAAAATAGAAAGCGAATCTGCGTCGACCCATCTCACAATTCTGACCCGGTCTTGTTCTACATACTCTGACAGAATCTGGTGGGCTTGGTAATCGTTTTCTTCCAACTGGGGATCCTTGTTTGTTCGAAGCTTGCACAAAAACTGTATCTCTTGAGAGTTCTCAAACACTATGCGCAACGCTTCGGCTAACTCGCGAGTTCTCTTTTCGTCCCATATAAACATTGATCCGAGATTAATGTATATAGTAGGACGTTGTTGCAGCCACGAACCCAGCTTTGAATCCTTCAAGTCACTAGATTCGGACCTGAGTATGATCGGCCCGCACGGAATAACGTTCGGTGGTATGACCAGGGGATAGTCAGTTTCTGGTAAAGTGTAAACCAAGATCTTAGTATCGGCAGGCGGATTTCTCAGCAAGTCTACTGCTGTGCGTAACTTGATTTGATGATTCTGTTGTAGATACTGTTCCAGTTCTTTCCAGTTCTTTCCGGTGAGAATTGGTATGGAAGTTGTACGCCAGGTAGAGGAAAAAGAAGATATTAGGGTTAACCCTGTTCCGGACCATTTCAGATACCGATGAGACTTCATCTTCAAGTCCTGAAAATGTTGCGAAATGGACCTCAACGGTAGGATCTATGTCAAATAGAGCTTGCGCAGTTGCCAAAAAGACATTGGCTTGACCACGTTCTTTATTTGTGATGAGCAAAATCTTCTTGTACTTCTTTTCTGCCATGATGATTTGATCAATAGCGGCCTAGTAAGTGAAGTTTGTCCCTCGCCGGTCTTTGACGATGGGCTGCGCCGTGCGTGGCCGACAAGGTGCGATGCTGCACCAATCGAGTGCGCGCTGCGGTAGAGGATAAGAATTGGTCCTAAAGCTGTAAATGCCAAGAGCCGAGAGACGAAAATAATTCTCCGAAGGAGGGCGCTACTTATCGGTTTTGCGCTTCCCGTAAGAACTGGCTGCGCTAACACGATCCGGACCGGCAAACGAGCCAAAAATACCGTCTCGCTGTTCGCAGAATCGCCTTTATTCCCGATTATAGTGACCTGACCGTTGAGGTAGCGGCTTTGAGCGCGTGCCAGCATTGTGGAATGAGCCTAGTTCGGGCGACTGGAATGCTGGGACTGAGACATCTACGGAGTAGGGCCAGTGCAAATGGCATGCGCAATGCCACGCCTTGGCCATGTGAAGAATCATGCGGCACAAAAAGACGAATGCAGGCAAATATTGACCTGCGTGCAATGATACCCGCATTGGGCTCGCCTCTTCTTCAAACTTGATATGATACGCTCCGTCGTGCCCAATGGTGTAGCTCACGCCAGTGGAGCTGATCGTCGCCCGTTGTGGTCAGTGGTACGAATCTGGCTGTCCCGAAACAGTAGGAGATGTATCTTAACATGTATTTGCATTACAACAACTAAACTGCTACATCCGCATAAACTCCGCCGCCACCACGTGGCAATCATGCATCATTTATTGTGACCTTTCCGCCTGATCAGATTTAGAAACGCAGTGCCGCTAGCCCATGATTACCATCAATCCTTGGACTTATTCATTCTTTGTAATGCATTTTGTATCTTTTCCGGGAACAAATCCAAAAACTTAGGCGGAATATCGTTTGTCTCAGAAATTTCGTTCAAGCATCCCGGTGATGGTCTGTTTCCATCCATAACATGATCCAGCCAATCCAGTGCCGCCTCTGTTGCGCGGATGCTGTAGGAAGCATGACTAACAGCGCGACTTGTGTCGAGAACGTAGTGGATGTTTGCCCCTTGGTCGCAGAGTTGTCTGGCCCTCTTTTGTGTCGCTTTGAAGGGTGAAAGTATATCGTGTTCAGTCTGATACCAATAAATAGGCACTGTCGGGATGGCATCTTGATAACATGGTGTGGCCAAAGTCGCTATATTGCTCAGAAACCCTACATCATCAAACATACCAAGAATATCGGCAGACGTGTAGGTAGCTTTCGCGCTGTCAAGGCATTCGTGCTTGATTTGGAAGAGATATTCGCGGAACTCGGGCTTGGCATGCTTCATGACTTGCTCATAAAAGTCGGGATTGCTGCTCGCAACACCAATGATGGAAAGCACTAGAAATACGGCCGCCGATGATTTGTTGACAAGCTGAGTGACCACCTCGAACGGTACGTCGGTGGCACCAGCACCACCAAACGCTGCCCCCACAATGTTGAGCTCCGGGGCATAAGTCGTCATGTCCTGTACAGACCCTAGAACCACACCTCCACCGCCGGAATAACCCCAAAGTGCGAATTTGGCATCCTCTCGTATTTTGATGAGATCTTTGGGCCCGATCGCCGCTCTTATACCGTCTAAGGTAGCGTGAGTGCCCATTTCATCCGTTGGATAGACACCTTTCGGCCCATGACAGTCTGGAACAAGCACCAACCATCCCCTGTTGAGCATACTCTGAGCAACAAGAAGTTGAAGTTGAGCCGTAGGAGCTGATAGCTTTGAATAGGACGCGACCGCGCTTTGAAAACCAAAGGACGGCGCACAGTCAATAGACGCAGCGTCCTCTGCTAGCTCAAGAGACCAGCTTGCTGAAGCTACCGTCTCCTTTCACTGGGAGAAGAACAGTGACAACAGTGGCATTTGCATTATCAAGATGGTCGTTTGTGCGGTATAAGATCTGGTAAGGTTCTTTTATATACTTCTCCCCGGAAATGTTGAAGGCGGAGAGTGGCGAAGGTGGCTTGCGATATCTGATTGCTTCGCCAAGTTGATAGCGATCGATAGCATCGGGGACTTGGTAAAACGGATCGCTGCTCGGAGGCAAAACAATCTCAAATCTCAAATCCTCTCCAATGACTTCGGCATACGAAGCTCGTAATACAGCGAGAAGACCCAACCCAATATAATGCGCGATGCGCATTCTGAACGGGACTGCTGTGACTGTATCCTTTCACAAGGTATTCGTATGGTGTAGTAATCAAGTCCTGCGCGTTTCGTCGCTAAAACAAACAGATGCTTGACCTGGACCATGGTTGAGCGAAGTGGCTCGTCTATAAGCAACTTCCCACACTATTCCCGCTGCCACCGATGGAGCAGAACCTCTGCTGTGACAACATTTTTCACTTGCCCCATTGGTGAACCTGGAATTCATCTTTCTAACACTGTTGCAGTTCAATTCCTTTCTCTTTAGCAGAAATGAGAAGCTACGAAAGAACGACACTAACTGCAATGTGCCAAGCAAGCTTTTTACCATGACTCTCCGTCGCGATCATGTCTCAGAGCCCGAGTTAGTGGGCAGACAGCAGGCCATTCCAGCAGTGTCGGCTAGTAGCTTAACTAACCCGACGCAGCTCCTAGATCCCTCACCTGTGGGGAACAAAACTGGATTTGGGGGCCTTTTCTCGGCCGCTCCCGCTCCCGCTGTCTTTCTGGCTTATGAGTGACTTTACTGGGGCGGCCGCAGTCTGCCGTGGTGAGACCTTGGCCCGTTTCTTCCGCCCTTTGAGAAGTCTATTGCGCGCTACATAGGCCTAGAGATAACGAGTCAAGTCTTCTAACCTAAAAGCTCTTTGCTACGTACTGTACCGCCCCGGCTCAATCAGCAAAGGCTGGCATCCAAGTTGGAATGCTCGTGCCTACTTCAGCGCCGGAAAAAACCAGAAGTCACTAGCAGATACAGCAACTGACTCTAAATGTTCATTAGATGATCTATTCGGAATGCGCTCTTATTCTCCCGGCGGCTGTATGGAAAGACGTGACTTAGTTTTTATCTCGGCATTTAGTTAACCCTCGGTTACGAAGCATCTCATAGGCGCGAAAACAATGCCATAGAGTATAGATTGGAGAAAGAGTTCACGGGGAAAAAATTCAACGCAATAACACCACGCGGCATCCACAGGTGGCGCAGTCATATTACCACAAACGTCTGTTCATTCTTCCTGGTGCCGGCAAGCAGATAAGAATTAGCTATGTGACTAATTTTGGTCAAGTTCTTCCCTCATGCTTGCGATCAGACATGGGCAAGTGATATTCCCGCAAAGGCACCCGCATTCTCGTACAATTTCTTCCTCGCACCTCCGTCCATGTTGAATCGATACACGGCGCCGCCGAGATCTGTTGCATAAATGCGCTGATTTTTGGGGTCTACCTTGACTCCAATGGCTTCATGCATATTGTGAACAAATGAGCTCATAGTCTTTGCCGGGTAGGCTCGTGCTGTTACCTGTTAACGGTTGCAGACCATTTAACTTGGCCCGGTTTATGCTGTTTCCAAGCGGCAGCTCTCCCCTATCCGAACAATAAAGCGTCTCATCAGTCGGATCTATGTCCAAATCGATCGGTTCTGGCAGGTTTTGGAACAATAGCTCGACGTCACTGCGGTTGTCGGCCGTTTCCCCAGAGAGAAAGTCAATGTTGGCACGGAAGATGCGTCCCTTGTTTCCCTTTGAGGGATCTTTTTGGGTCCAATAGAATTTTCCCTTGGCAGGAGATACAGCGATGCCAACGCACCATTTGGTCTGGTCAGCTTTATCAGACTCGTCGCGCCAATTGCCCGAGCGAACCACCGTCTCTAGTGCAGAACCGTCAAAATTGCAGCGCATCACGCCTAGACCCTCTCGATCAGAGAAGTAGAGCTTGAAGTTCTGGTGATCGACAACAAGCTGCTTCGGCGTATGGACACTTCCCCTTGGTACAATCTCAGAGACATCGTCGCCACTAAGACTAGCGCTGAAGACAGCGCCGTCATTTTGAGACGGCACTCCCATGCTGGTCCAGAACAGCTTTCCTGCGGCGAGAGATATGTCAATCCCGTCCGGCGTAGATTGACCTGTAACCAATGTCTTGAGCTCTCTCTTGTCAGGTGAGCCGACCAGAATGCGGCCTGCATTGAACGCGTCTTTTGGATTTTTCAATGATAGTCCAATGTCTAAAAAGTATAGGAGCGGTGCGTGGATATTGTCGTGATTGCCTGTCTTTTCCCCTGTTTTCGTGGTAAAGCCTGCTGGGAAAAGGCCACCTTTACTCGACTTTGAGCCAAGTTTGCCTTGGTCGATGTATTTCTGCAGAAATTTGACAGGCGTATCGGGCAGGCCGCGCTCGGCAATGTAATGCTCGATGAAGGATACCGTATCCAGCCCGACGGCATCCATCATGGCCACGGGCCCTGAGTGGTTGCCAAGCCACATTTCCTGCCAAAGGCCGTTAATCTGTTCCGGGATTGACACCCCTTCGGCCAAGATGTTCAGAGTTTCTCGTTTGATTGCAGCCCAGAGACGATTGAAGATGAGACCTGTTGATTCCTTGAGAGCCACATACGGATGGAAGCCAACCTCGGACAATTTCTCAACGAGGAACGGGAATATGGTTTCGTGGGTATAGCCATCCGTCATTAATTCGACGATACGGTTCTCAGGAAACATGTACTAATGCATGTTGAGGATTCTCCGCTTGGTTTCAAGTTTCAAGTCGCCGACCATCTCACTCGACTTGTATGACGAGGAATTGCTGCAAAGAATCGCATCTGCTGGAGCATGGCTCTCCAAGTCTGCGAATGTGCTAATCTTGAGTGGGAGCTTCTCAGGTACCGCTTCAATCACCAGCCAAGACTTGCTGACGGCTGGCTCCAGATCTGCTTCGGCTGTCACATTGCCCCGTTTTCCAGATTCTGAAAATTGCGACATGCTTGTCTCGCAATAATGAAGGGCGGAAATCCTCTGCTCAGAGCTTGGATCGCGGATAACATCATAACCCCCGGCGGCCCATCCGCAGGCGATTCGACGGCCAAGAACTCCGCCACCAAGAATGGTAACTACCCGGCCCTGAGTGGCGGGCACGGTGAAATTGCTCATGATGAGGTTGGTAAGGGGGATTGCTATGGGAGGAGAGTAAAAGTGTGATATAGCTTGGTCTGATAGTTGTCTATGGCCAATGAGACTATTTAAGTAAAAATAATAAAATACACTCTGCTACATAAGTGGCAAGTGCCAAGGTGAGTACGCTGGGCCCGTATCTATCTATATACATACATAGACACATGCAGTTCCATGAGAAGGATGTTCATGTTTCCATGGACAATTTGCAGCAAGATACCGTCTTTACTGCGTGATTTAGGAGAGGCCCGGTTTTCTCCTTTGAACTCAAGTTATGACGAAGCCTGGGAGAGCCGGTAACTGGGCAGACAAACAAAATCGCCATCGGTGACGAAGATCCGCAATGGCCGACCGACCTACTCTGTACAGGGCAATGTCAAAGCGTCATGGTGCCCCACTCCGCGGCGGCCATAATCGCCGATGGCCTCAATGTAATGTTCACTCCCTGTACTCCGTATCTTCGGTGGGCTTCTCGATATGCTGCCGGGCAATCATGATGCCAATTGCCGTCTGGCCTGGTCAAGTCTGGTCCATCCATGTCTAGGTCCGATTAGAGCCGGCAGCTACTTTCCGGATGCGCTGAGCCAGCTGGTTGAGAACGAATCCACGTCATCGTGAACAGTGCTTGATAGATTAAATCGCATCATCGGGCTATTCGTCGCAGGCATGAAATACAGCCATGGCGCCACCTTGTCCAACTTGTCTTCACAAATGCGCGCTTGCCAATTATCGCATACACTATATGGACGCTACTATTTAAGATGCATGGATTCTATTAGCCATGTTTGCTGACTACAGTGACCTGCACGGCATCTTTCTCACGAGGTTTTGTCGACAGAGTGATTCCATGGGAGCTCAACTGAAAGACCTATACTGGCGCAAATCCAAGCATCATTGGTCTGGTATTTAGATCAAAAGCAGTAACAGAATGTCATCAATGCTAAAGCCTAATAATTCTAGTTTTGGTGATTCCCCCCCACAACGCATTATATACATTGTCTTCTCCTTGCCACATCTATTTGATGCAATTGATTCCCTAGAACAAAAATATTTGGTCTGTCATCTTGGCCATTGCCCCAGGCTGTTCAAACCCTAAATCAAACAACGATGATTTGGCAGCGTTGACCATGCCAGGTAGACCACAGAGCATCACACGGGTATCCATATTGGGTGCTGGCAACTTTTCCTGCATCAAGTCCTTTGTAACATATCCCTTTCCGTAGGACCAATCAGCTGGGGGCTGGTCTAGCATGTAGTAGACTTTAAAGTTCTGCGGATATCTTCGCGCGAATGTGTCCAGTTCTTTGCGAAGAAGGATGTCCTGCTCCGTACGGTTTGCATATATGAGGCTGACTTCGGTCAAATCGCGGTCGTCCTCGCAAATGGCACGAATGACTTGGAATATGGGAATAATGCCAGTTCCACCAGCAACCATACCAATCTTCTTGCAAAGACCACGCTTATACCGCATTGCGCCCTTTGGGCCCCTGAACAGGACTTCATCGCCGACTTCGAGCCCGGCTAGGTAGCCGCTTGTCAGTTTCCCGTCCGGGTAAACTTTGACGACCAGCTCAAGCACGCCCCGATCGGAGTTGTTGGATACTGGCGTGTACGACCGAGAAACGCTCTCGCTTCCAACATCTGCCTTGATCGCAACGTGCTGGCCAATTGGCAAGCCGAGAACCGAGTCGGTGGTGGGAAGGGCGAAAGTGAACTTGAAGACATTGGGAGCCACCTGCGTCTTGGTCTGTAGCGGAAGGTGAGAGTATTTGGCGGGATCCAGCAATCCGCGTTGCAAAAGAGTATCTTCCTGGACGGGTTTTGAGACTTTCATATGCGCCGGATAGCTTGTAAAAGACTTTTTGCTCCAGACCAGCTTGGCAAATTGTTGAGCAACGATGGCGTCAACGGCCGCGAAAATACCGCCACCGATGAGAAGCCCTTTCATGAAGCCAAAGCCACGCTGCTCTGCGGAATCAACGTACAGCCAAGGCACCAGCGATTTGGGAAGAGGAGGTCCGAAACGTTTCCCCGCGTAATAAACGGCGGCGATTGACAGCGAAAAGAGGCAGAGGTTGGCAACTTTGACTAGTGACTGGCCTTTGGTGGATGGTGTGCTGGCCGGACTTTGTGCTCGGCGAACGATTGGCTTGGACCTTGGCTTCTTCTTCTCGTAGCCCTTAAGATTCCCAACGAGGTAGGACTCCATGACAGTCCAAGCATCTTCTGAATGGCCGGCATTGTCAAACTCCTCAGTGGCATCTGTGCCTGCCGCCTCAACGAGAACATCAGCACCACCGGGGTGATCTTGTAAGTATTTTGTTACATCGTAAACTAAGCCCAAGTGTCAGTAACCTTCGCATTACTATAAAGAGACATGTATAACTTTTCGGTCTGACCTTTGCCGTGGACAATAATCCAAGAATCTTCTGGCTTGTTGTGCTCTGCCACTGTCCTGGCTTCAATCTCCATGGTGTCTAGCATTGGCGAGTATGAGGGGAGATGTTGCTAGTGTTTGAGGTTTGCAACGGTGAGATGGTTTTATTGGACTTGCTACAATTGCTGCTGCGAAGTAACGTGAGGCGGTGTCAAGTAGATGGTGCATTTCGTAGAGGTATCCTTTATGTTCATCAACAACACCGTGGCGCTCATATACAAAAGGCGCTCGGGCATCTTTACCGACAACCTGTGCAATTCCAGGATCCAGGATAACTATGGAGCTTCCGAGGATGCATGTAGCCTCCTTGTTTACAGCATAGGGTCGCCATAATAGGGCTATGGGAATATTGGGTCAGTGGATACCGCGCCAATTTGTTACATCCCTGCTAGTTATAGTTGATCGGCCGGGCTCACCGAGCTCAGTGGCCAATGTCAGTCCATAGATTTTCAATCAACATCCAGCATCGGGAAATCCAGCCTCGGTCGCCATTATGAGCCCCACCAGAATGCTCCGAAGTAAAGAGGTTTTCAACATTTCTCCTGGATACTTAGGAAGTCGGCCGGCAAAGGCGCCAAACTCGCCGGATATAATAGCGGGCCTCCTTCTGTGGATACACATGCGAGCTTTTTTACAGTGCGTCATTTACAGCTAAATTGTCCGCTCAAATGTCAGTGAATCTGGATTGGCACGAATCGTTCCGCCAACGCCACACCGGCTGTCCCCCAACTGCCGCTCTCGAACCCTGCTAAATTGATGTCGATGCCGGAAATACCCTCCGAGAGTCCACAAATGTCAAGCCCGATTGGGTCGATGTTAGCAGCACCGACAGCAGGACGGGGCCGTGGACTTTCCGACTTGCATCATCTAGTCTACAGTCATGCAATTTCCCTGATAATTTGGAACGCGGAACTCGGTCATCCATGTACGCTAACAGACTCTCCGGGCAGGCTTGGAAATAGAGCGCAAAAGTGGGTTTGAGCCTCGGTATTTGCCTTTGTGGCAAGCTACCATGCCATTCAACCATTAGCAGTTACTAGTTGGTGCTATCCAAATTTAGCGCGATTCAGTATATAAGCCCAAGAGCCACTTGGCACGGGCGTCTACTACTACAACAACAATTTCCGACAGCATTTTGAATCATCATGAGTTCAAAACTGTTTCACCTTTTGGGCGAGAGTGCCTCATCCGCCATAGACATCGATTTCTCTGACGTTGAGGATATCGAAGGGCTCCAGCACCTTGTTGCGGCTCACTTTGCTATAGTCGAACATCAAGGTAAGAAGGAATAAGCCTTTGCGTAAGAAAATGTAATCCACAAATTCACCTAACTTTCTTATAAGGCATTGGGTTTGTCTCCAATGATCATCGACTCACCGCGCTCTCGGATGTCAAAGACGCAGAAAGTCCAATTGTCATTACTATCGATGGGAAGGGTGTTCGAGAAATCCCCGGTCCAACAGGCCTTCCTTATTTCGGCAACTACTTTGAGGTGTACCCAGACCACCTTGGAAACCACCAGAGGCTTTTCGAGAAATATGGTCCTTTAATTGTAACTAATAATATGGGCAGCCGGGTCTACCAAACCAACGACCCCAAGCTGTCTCAAATATTTTTCCAAGAAAGTGACTTCTTCAGCAAGCACATTATTCCTGGGCACCCTCTGCATCCCATTAAATCTAAAGAAGCTGGAGTCTTCCTGGGAGATACGGACACAGGAGTGGCGACTGGCGCATAAGTTCCTGCCTCCCGCTCTTGGGCCCAAGGCAATACGCCACTATGCGCCAACCATGCAAAAGACGGTTGAGCAGGCATTCAAAGTTTTTGACAAGCTTGACAAGCTCGACGAAGCTTGGAATGTATACCAATACATGCTCAAGCTTAGCTTTCAGGCAGTAGGAAAACTAGTCCTTGGTATGGATTTTGAACACTTCACAGACGTGGATGCTCCATTGCACGAAATGGTCCACAAAATTGCGCTTAATCTGGAATTAAATAAGCGTATTTCGACCATGGGCTCATGGTACGCTCATATGCCGTTTGGTGATCCCAGAAGCCTCCGACAAACGAAAGCCAGAATAGAGGAGATGATGGATTCCATCGCAAAGACATCCAAGGGTCAAGATGATCTAGAACTCCAAGATGCTGCTTTGAAGGCAGAGAATGTTGTCGGTATGCAGATCAGCAGTGAATGTTCAGTCCTCATTTGTATCAATGCACTAACAAATTTTGTCAGACTACTTTCTGAGAGCAACAAATAACAACGGGAAAAAACTGCCGCCAGCTCAATTTGCACCCGCGCTGGTAGTCGCCACTGGCGCTGGTTTCACGACCAAATCCTCTTTACTGTCTTGGCTGATATATAGCCTAGTGCAATACCCAGGAAACCAAGAGCGCCTCCTACAAGAACTTATTGACAACGACTGGAACGCTGACACCCAGGTGACCGCCGAGCTCACCAACAAGCTCCACTTCCTAGACAAGTTTATCAAGGAAACACAAAAACGTCACAATCCATCATATCAACCTGGTCGCTCTTCCAAGATAGACATGATCCTGCCCGGAGGTTACAAACTTCCCAAGGACTCCGTTGTGATACCCGCACTGCACCACATCCATAACAATGACAAAGTCTGGGATAATCCCACAAGATTCGATCCTGATCGCTGGGATACCGAGCAAGTCAAAAGCCGACCGGCTGGGTCGTATGTGCCATTTGCAGCTGGCCCCAGAATGTGCGTCGGCTTCAATTTTGCGTTGCAAGAAGTCAAGGTGTTTCTGCCAAAGCTGGTCTATCGATACAAGTTCTCTTTAGCTCAAGATGGCCCCATCGAGTATGATCCGTACTTTCAGCTCATAAGGCCGAATAATCTGTACGTCAGGGCTGAGCGTCGCGTAAAGTGGCCACCAAAGTCGGAATGACAGTGGATGAGGGACGATACATCTTTGAGATACAGTAGTTGAGATTTGACACATAGCAATCATGATAAACCGTTTAGCCGAAATAGTATCCATATCAAGCAGATTCACTTGTCTTCCAGGCGCTGTAACGAATTTTTTTGGTGCCAGTCACTGGCTAAAAAATGAACTTTCACGCATTTTGAAGACTCTTATTTTCAAATATGCCGACTTTTGCACAAGCTTTGTGCAAGTTTGCCCAGTGTCTCTACTTTGTCTGCGAAAATGGTTGCGGTGAATGTGAATCGCTTTGATTCGGGGTTATTAGTCGATGGCACTTCTTGAGTTTGTCATGTCTTTGCCATTGTCGGATCCGCTGCGTCGATGTCTCAGAGACTGACCTAGTAGGCAGACGGGAGGCCATTCTAGCAGGAAGTATTCTCATGCCTGCGAATTTTGCCGGGTAGAGAGTGTGGATTAGAAGAAAGAGTTTATAAAAAATGTCCTAATGTAACAGCGCCGCGCGATGTTCGCGGCTGGCGCAGTCATGTTACTTGCCTGTCCTGTCCCTACCAGCCGTCGAATAGCAGCGACTCGCAAAACGAAATTGCTGTTAGAGTTAAAATAACTCTATCGTCAAGTCTGTCACTAGCGCAACTTTGATGCTCCGAAACGTGGGCATTCTTTGACCTGGCCCATCAGCCGCAGCTTATCAGCTGCGGGGGTTCATCTGGTTGAGGCAAATTGCGGACGTCTTCGGCATCCAGGTCGAATCCGTACGGTCACTCAACGCATAACTCGAACAGTCACAGACGACCAGACAACCACTCTGCACGATGTGGTAACGGGCTATGTTACAAAAACGATCACTTCAGTTATTGTTGTAGATGTTACTGAGACGGCCTCCCATGCCGAAGAGAAAACGACTGTTTTGACAGAGCTCAACACTGCGGGTGTTACTCAAACCCATACAGTTGAACTTACTGTGTCCGCAACAGTCACACAGACGGAAGATATCACGAACACCGACACACAACTTACGACTGAGACAGCCACCCAGGTCAACACCGTTGACGTGACCAAAGTGGCAACAGTTGAACAGACTTCGTCTACTATTGTCACTGTAACGAAGCCCGCCACTGTGTTCACAGTCATTGCCGATGTGACGAACACAGCCCGCATCACCCAAGTCGTAGACGTGACGGTCACGCAGACGATCTCACAAGCAGCCACCACGACGCAGCCAGCACCCACCTGCAATGAGAACATAATCAAAAACGGTGGCTTCGAGGAGTTGGGCCTCGGGGCCTGGTCCTTTACCCTCGTCGGCAAAGGACAGAAGACAATCCAACCAGGTTACGAAGGCAGATATGGTTTCGGCATGGTTGTATACGACAGCGCCTCTACTGCCCTGCTAGAGCAAGCCCTCAAGACAGTCCCCGGGAAAGTGTGCATAGTCGGGTTCTTCATTCTGCCCATCACCGCCAATCCAAACTCGTTTCTTCGATGCTCCATCAACAATGTCGCCACAACCACATATACATACCTCATTGTAAGCGGCGCGCAAGTATGGACGCCCACCTCTTTCGCTTTCCAAGCTTCAGCAGCGACCTCAGTGTTGAGTTGCAAAGTGACTTCTTCTGGGTTAGGATCTGCACAGCTAGATGCTTTTGTGGCGTCTACGCCCTGTTAGTTGTGTGTGGTAGATATCGTGACTTGGACGTCTCTATTTCAACAATGAGTCATAGATAAGTGTATAATTCCTCAATATAGTTTTAATCTACGCCGGCAGCACCAACGCTGCAATCGCGAATTTTTTTGGTTGAGAACACGCATCACGATGCATGTTAAAGTTTCTCTTGACCGCATTTTACAGCTGTCTAGCAGGGCCGCCGGTAATATAGTTAATTTATAGAAATCTCAATACCATGTGAGAAGGGATAAAAAAAAGAAAAGAAAAAAGGAAACAAGAGTCCATGGATACATAATAATAGTTTGCATGTACCAACGAAAGATATGAATCAAATTGATATGGCGTCTGAATATCGCCAAACTCATCGCTTACGAGCAGGCCGTGAGACGCGATCGAAGCCAGTGGCACATCATACAGGGGTAATTGAAGACAGCACGATACTATATAAATCGGCGGGCGTATGCTCACAAGAACTCAAGATAACAAGAGGGCTGCATGTCGGGCTGACAAGATTCAAACCTAGGGACTTGGAAACTCTGCACACGCTATAGGCTTACTAGTCGCATTTCTTCCATGTGTTTTATTTCAAAATCAAGGTTTGAATCTCATTCATTTCAGTAAGACAATCTCCCACGTCTTCAATTTAATTTACTCAAAGCTATAAATAGACTGCCTGATCTCCCTCCACCATTTACCACAAATTCTTCCATCTTCCTCAACTTCGACTACATCCTTGATACTCTTCTTGACTTGCTTATCAACTGACTGGAACATCAACCCCTCGCTCCCTTTAACAATGTTTACCCTGTGGTCACTTCCGGAAGGCCTCTACAACGACGGTCAACGCGCCAACAGTCGTGCTAAAAATTGCTTGGTCAGAGCCACATCCCTCGTCGGAAAAGCCTTCAGTGGCTTTAGGAGCAAAAAGGCCAAGACTGGTCTGCTGGACCTACCTGGCAGCGTGATATTTGCCATCTTGGGGCTGCTTCCCTTGAAAGATAGGCACTCTCTGAGTTACACATGCACCGCGTTTCAGACTCAGCGAAAAAAATAACATGAGGCTTTTTCGAATACCTGGGTATTATAAAATCCCTTATTTATGGCAAATTTGTCTCAGCATGCCCAATCACTGGGTCTGCGTACGTTGCTCCCGTTTACACCCGGTCGATTGGGACGATACGCCGCACAGCCCCAGCAAAAGAATCTGTCCCCGACTGCTGGAGCACCCCGATGACGAGGACGGAAACATGGATATGTTTCCATACTACGTCCTCTCCTACAGACATGTCCAACTTGCTTTGAGGTGGACACGACTGGGTATTCACGAGGATTACGTGAAGATTCTTCTACAGCCTTACCAAATTAAGTTCAGCATTGAAGACGCCCGGCTAAGCGCCATCGTCGAGGTGTTTTTGTCGCCGATGGTTATCAATGGGAGGTTCTTGTTGAGCAAGAGGTGGCACTACTTCCCAAAAGCAAAGTCTGAGCAAGAGCCCTATTGGAGCATGCAGGTCTGTTCGCACCAGGAGTACAGCGAAAGCAGATACGAAATGTTCAAAAAAGAACTGAATCACGAACGGAGGCTCGGACCACTAAAGGAGCCGGCGCTTCATCGGAAAGGAACAGTCATCTGCAAAGCCATACATGACGGCCTTGCATCCCCTTGGGCAACCATATTTACGGCGTGCCCCCTTTGTCGCACCGACTTCCTTGTCGTTGTGATGAGAGGAAAATCCAAATCAAATTGAAATGCGAACGATGGGATATATAATATCGTCGTTATGGCTTGGCAAGACCTTGATGGCGAATGCTCGCCGATTCAACCAGAATGGGCTTCTCAAATTGCCGCTCTTAGCAGACTTGCCCGTCTAGCGCAATTTAGATACAAGAGCCCGGGAAGCGTTTTCAAAAAGTTTTTAAAGGCCAAAGAATCCTATTTGAACCCAAAGGTTATACGGCACGCTATCATAACGTACAAGCAGATGATCGAGGACAATACGTTCCTCGTCCGAAGTGACGAAGACGACGAAGAATACGCGAGACTGGCACGAATTGGGTATCTGAACTGAATGCTCCGCGGCAGAGGTATTGAGAGGTAGCTACCTAGATCAGAGTATGTTTCAAAAGACCCGCTAGCTACGCACGGACAGCGGTCTAGTTCTTGCACTTAACGACGACGATGATATACGGGAATCGGGGGAACAGCATCTCAGGCTCTACTTTGGAGTCGGGCTCGAGTGATATCTATCGTTAATATGTATTGCATAGGCAATGAACATCAACAGTACCAATTAATATCTATCTAGCAAAGATTCCAATTCCAAGTCTATATACAAGATGTTTGCGTTGGCTTCACCCGTGAGGGTTACTAGACCCAGCAACCGCGTTGAGGTGCAAACCCTGCTGGGACCCACCCGCCAATCCCAATATATTAATGCTACCTACGATGCTATGTACAAATACTTTGCCTGTGGTTCGGGAAAAATTTTTGGTTTTCTTTTTTATAATAAGGAAATAAAAACACAAAGGAATGACAACAAAATAGAAAAATAAAAACAGAAAGGAACAATAATAAGAAATAGAAAACAAAGCAAGAACAAAAAACACGCGCTGGAACTAACAGGTAAAGATAAAAGACGCTAGCTGTCCTAGGAGCGGATGCCTCGCTGCATCATACCCTCCTCTTCCCATGCTTGACTGCTATGAACAAGCTCTATCTCATGATCTGGCCTTAGGATCTCGAGGAACGCTTGGTCCACCTGAGATGAGGAACTTGTCGAGCCGGATCCAGTTTCCAAGATTGTCCGGGACGAGGCGTGCGCCAACGTAGACAGTGCGGTCGGGGAGCCCGGCTGGCGTGGCCTGGAACTCTGATATGTCTGTCTTGGTTGCTGAGGAAGACACTCGTCGTTGATTGACTCCGGATTATTTT
This sequence comes from Periglandula ipomoeae IasaF13, assembly GCA_000222875.2. Taxonomy (NCBI): domain Eukaryota; kingdom Fungi; phylum Ascomycota; class Sordariomycetes; order Hypocreales; family Clavicipitaceae; genus Periglandula; species Periglandula ipomoeae. Next base: position 40,503 of record AFRD01000171.1, read on the forward strand.
CAAGGTTGACATCTCGTCTGGCACCTCTGGCAGAGTCGGCCTGTTCGCGGCATAGAATGAAGTTTTTGATCCGCCTGGCGGCGATCGGATTCTCGGCGAGCCACTTGACCACCTTGAAGCAGGCACCAACAGCAGTAACGATGGCGGTCAGTAAGGCGCCCTACGCTTGTAGATTCGCCATGGTGAGAGGGATGCGGTCAAATGAGGTTTATACAATCGAGGTTGAGGGTAGAAAGTCGTAGGTAGTCGGGGCGGAATCAAGGGGGGATCCATGGGGGAAGGGGATGGAGGAGAAAAAGAAGAGAAAAGAAAAAAAAAGACATACAAGGCGCGTCAAATAGAAAAAAACATGCTCGAGAGGTGTTGCCTTCCTCTTTTGAGTCGACTCGCCTCCGTGCAGCGGGTAAGTGCTCGTTTGGGCAGGTATGCCTGTATTGCCACAGAAACAGCCATAGTGCGGACTTCAGCAGCAGCATGAACGTCGAGAGGAGAGCAGCTGCATATTTCAATACTTGGATATTTACTTCTATATATTCTCTATATTTTAATATATTCTTTATATTCTACATATTTTATATAGCACGTCTTATAAAACTCTATATCTCCTCATATATACCCCTCTTACACTGATCAATACTAACTAGCGTATTTGCCTTTACTACCAGTGAAGAGGATAATCTTGGGCTATTTTACGTTATTCGATTCGAGCCTTTCGACCACTTACTGTAGGTAAAGAGGTTGATGCGGCCTCGCCGTGAAGCGAAGCAGACGCGAACACCTGTCTAGTTTGCATTTCGTAAAGCAGCATGCTCCAAATTCGCGAATCAAAGTTCGACAGGCCAGCAAGATGACCAAACTGGATTTTCTATCAGTCGCGATTGTGATATTGTGGTTTCTGAACCATTTTCGCAACAAAAAATTTTTGGCATAGTACTGTCAAAGCGAATGAGCCCTTACTTCCTCCTCGCTTCTAACACTATCTGGCTTGGAGGCAGCCCCTTTTTATGGTCTACATTCTCCTCCAACCGGCCGATGGCTTCATCAAGTCTTTTGCTGATCTCTTCGTCCACTTTGGACCACATCTCTTTGCAAAAAGTAGTCAGTATCATGTGCAATAACGCCGAGGCGCAAACGGCTCGCTTACTCATGGCCTCTTTCCGAACTTCAGGCAACGCTTTATTGACATGGAGCGAGAGGTTCTTGATCAGCTCCTCATCCTCACCCTTCTCTTTCATAATCTTCCACAGCATTCTAGGTTGCTCAAAGTCTTCTTCAGTCACATCAGATGAGTATGCCTGGACCTGTCCGATCCAGTCATCATGGGCGACATCGGCAGGACCACTCCGAATCTTACGGAAGGACGAGCGGACTTGAAAATTGGTCAGCATGTGTAGATGTCATTTAGCGCACCACTGTACGATTAATCGTGGCTTGCAAGAGGACACTAGCTCTTACCATAGTCGGGATCCGATCCGTAATTGCCATCTAGACGCATTGGGCCGTCTCTTTGATAGGGGGAGTATACATTCAGGGGCCGATTGCATGGCAACTGCTGGTAGTTTGGCCCGACACGATACCTTGCAGCGTCGGGATAGCTAAACATTCGAGCGTGGAGCATGATATCAGCTGACGGCGCGATACCGGGAATCATAGTCGACGGAGAGAAGGCCGCCTGTTCAATGTCTTGAAAGTGATTCTCGGGATTTCTGTTCAAAGTGAGTCTCCCTACAGGAATCAATGGATAGTCCTTGTGCGGCCAGATCTTGGTGATGTCGAAAATGTTCCACCTGTATGATTCCGCCTCCTTTGGATCCATCACCTGAAGCATCATTGTCCAAGAAGGATAATCGCCCGCCTCAATAGCATTGTAGAGATCTTTAACGTGGTAGTCAGGCTCTTCACCTGCAAGACGCACAGCATCCTGCTCCGTAAGGTTCTTGATGCCAGCCTCTGGCTTGAAATGGATCTTTACGTATTTGAAGGTGCCATCCTCTGGTTTCCCAAACTTGAACGTGTGATTGCCGAAGCCATTTACGTTGCGCAAAGATTGAGGGATTCCGCGTCCGCCGAAAAGCTGCATCAAACAGTGCACACCCTCTTGGTTTTGGCAATGGAAATCCCAGAACATGCTCGCGTCCGCGACTGCGGTCTGGGGATGTCGCTTGTGGGACCGATTGAGAGAAGGGAACTTGGCGGGATCGCGAATAAAGAACACGGGCAAATCATTACCCACGAAGTCCCAGTTTCCTTCTTCTGTCTTGAACTTCAGGGCAAAGCCACGGATATCGCGCGTGGTGTCCGACGACCCCTTCTCCCCAGCCACAGTTGACAACCGGGCAAGGACTTCTGTTTTCTTGCCGATTCCCTTAAAGGGGGCTGCTGAGCACCAAGAAGTGATGTCGTGCGTGCACTCAAAATCTCCCCATGCTCCCGCCGCCTTGGCATGGACGACACTACACTCATGAGATCAGAACTACATCAGCGTCAAATAGGGCGGATAGCACAACAAACCATTCTGGAATTCTCTCGCGAGGAAAGTGTGCCAATGTTTCGATCAATTGAGTGTCTTCGAGCAAGGCAAGTTCCCCTCCTCTGACTTTGGGCCCGCGCAAGATGACCGATGAAGTCGGATCCTGCACTGGTTTACCCTCAGCAAGAGTGTACACGGGTGGCTCGGTTAACTGACAAAGGTATTAGCATAACGTGAGCTAGATCTCACTAGTAATTTTCGACGACGACGTGGACTTACTTGTGCCATAATGAACTACTTGTCTGTTTAATGATTGCTAATTGGGGCTAAACAATTGGCGATGCTTTCATTCTAATATAGGCAGAGCTTCAGAGGATGCGCAAAGTCATGACGATGTCATGATGCGCAAAGTCATGACGATGTCATGATGCGCCATATATGGTCCCTTTGTGAACCACGTCATAGGTACGCGATGAGAAATGACTGAGTGCCCATGGCCTACGGCAATTATGGATAAATCAAGAAGCGCATGAGTCTATCTTGTAAAAGGCGCTTGCAAACACTAAGCCCCCCCTCAAGTCCGCAACGGAAGCCGGGTAAAATATGGTCACCACGAGTGTAACTTAAACGGGGCGGCGTCTTCACGATTCAATAGCCTTGGCAGCTAGACAGCTTGAACCAGTCACGTATTACTACCAATTAAACGACTTGTCTAAACTGGATAAAAAGTTGATGGATAATCTTTAGTGACAAAATTTTGTTGTCGCCTAATTGTCAACATCTCTTGGCTCCAACTTCAACCATGTCTTCTCATACTCCTCCATGGACATGGGCTTGAACTCCGTAGGACGCGTGATTGGCAGAAAGCTCTCTCCACGCTTCTCAAACTCTTCAAGACGCTTGCGGGTATCGGGGCGATTTGCGTTGACACTGTAAATCTTGACGCGATGACAACTGCTCGTCACATGCAAACCCCAATTCCAACTATGTCGCACAGCCATGGGTTGCGTATTGAGACTGTTATCCCAGCATCGCGCGACGAGTTCTGTCCAACCCTCATGGTCGCATGGCACTGTCACCGACCAGGTTCGCCAGGCAAACTTGTGTTTGGGCGACATGTTCTCGAGAGATACTGGATACCATGCCCATCCTCCATTGCAGACTTCCACTCTTTCGGGCCATCGGCCGCCGCCCGAATACGCCCACCCTACCATTAAATATGACATGAGTACAAAAATCCAAAAAAAGATATCTGACTTCCGTGCTGTGTGGGAAATGTGCTTTCTCACCTGTAACCTCAATCTTGCCGTTATGTACAACCACCTCTTTATTCCATGGTGTCATTATCGCGCTGCTTACTGGCATCTCCTGAATTTGTATGCCCGCTGTGAAAATGCACATCAGTATCAAACCAATAAAAAGATATCATCTGATTTGTCAGTCTTTACTCACTGGTAGGTACCTGGTTGTGCTTGCCAGTTTGCTGCTGGAAGTACAAGTATTCTCGGCTCTGGACTGGAGCCCGACTCGGCGTAGGAATTGCCTTGATACGGTAGAGCCATTTCACACTGCGTGCGCCGATATAGCCCATTACGACGGCGCGCAGCGGGTATCCGTGGATTTTGGGCAGAGGTTTACCGTTCATTTCCCAAGCTAGTATCACTTCATTCAACTTGACCTTAGACCAAGGCACCGAGACGACATAGTTCATGCACTCGCCACCCTTGAAGTATGTTTCCGCACCGTATAACTCCAGGTGCTTGGCTCCATCCTTCAGGCCGCCGCAGTACTTGATGACTTTCTTGAGGCTAACTCCTGTCCACCGTGCGGTTCCAATCGCACCTTCAGCCCATGGTGCGTTGATCATCTCGTCTCCCTCTCCGGCATATTCGCTAATCTGTTCGAACAGCCTCGTTCCGCTACACTGAATAGTCACGAGCACAGACGTTCGCGGGAAAAGGGTCTCATCTTGAAGATCAGCCAGAGTGAGTATCTTCGGCTCCTTGACCAGTCCGTCTAACTGCAGCTCAAATTGTTCTTTGTCGATATCGGGGATACCACCATGGTTTCGTACAAAGTGCAACTCATTCGGAGTGACAGTCTCTCTGATGAGCAGGCCTTTGGGACGTTCACCATTCTAAGGGAATTGAAGAAGATGCAGCATGTCCGGGTGTTTTTCCTACGCGGATTTGAACGTGAGAATGTATGCCTAGAATTGATAATTATAGGGAATGATGCAGGTTGCGGAAGCTCACTTTCAGTACTGTCTCCCAGCTCTCCTCTGGAACATTCGTCAGTGCACCTCCCAGGGCCTTGTGCCACAGCTTCCAGCGCACGCCCTCGAGAACAGGATTTGTATTTGGAACAGGGCCTAACTGAAACTCGGGCGGCGGAGGAAACTTGTAGCGGGAGAAGCGCTGCGCAGCTTTGTGTTTCTTGTCTGGGTACTTCTCCCATTCCACGTAGCCTCTCCAACCATCGCGCTCTTCTGAAATCACAAAGTCGGGGTCGTCCTCGACAGCATCTACGCGAAGCTCGGCATTTTTGGTCTCAGATACTTGGGGCGAGTCTGTGTTGATCTTGATGCCGCTCTGATTACGCAGTCCCAGGCGAGCAGGCTCGAGGCCTTGTTCGAGTTTCCACTCGTCGGGTGGCTGCGGAAAACAGAAAGGTTAGCCTCATTGTCGAGCATGTCGAGCATATTGGGTGTGTTGTCGTGTGTCAACGTTTGTGTCAGCAGGAGAGTGTTATTTTACCTGGACATGAGACGCCGCTTCTCGTGTGCACAGATCTACGTTCATTGTCACGGGATATGACTGGAGGAACTTTACCTGTCAGCACCAAACACTGACCCAGAATCACAAGCTCTCGGGGCCATCAATTTCCTTCATTTAATAGGAGATGCAGATGTGCGAACTGGGGTAGAGAAAAATGGCTGCCATGCATGACGCGTGGTGCCGTTATCAGGTATGTCAGGCTGAAGCAGAGAATTGTATGGGTAAATCATCGATGTCCCTTCTCACACTCCATTTTTCCGCCAACAGATATACAACACACAGAACTTAGGTTACATTGCATACATATCTGTCCAATCCAATAGGTATTGAGTTCGAGCAATCTGTAATATTACTAATATGCGTTTACACAAGCATATATCAGAGCCACGTATATCTCCATCTAGAGCTGCGGATCAGTTCGACAACCAACCGCTTGCCCCAAGAGTGAGGATAATCCACCAATTCAAGCTTCAGATGGCACCACACGCAGTACTGTTACAGGCAGTCAATTTTTTTGGCCTGATAGCGCTCTTGCGTAAGACCGAAGTTTCCGTCCAACATCAGCACTAATTCCACCGCACCTCATAGCTAGAGTTTGTGGTTCCAGGATCTATTCATAAAAAGGCGGTAGTTATTTGACTTTCAACTATGGTCCAAAGTTCTATGCATTTATGAACCGGATGGCTTCGCCGCCTTCCCCGAACTTAGTAACGGTCATATGCATTTCCATTTCAACTAGAGACTGTCCCGTGTCTCATATGACCAGCGTGACGATAATTGACGGTCGCAGTCTATTCGCGATCAGTTCTCGAAATCGCCGTATGCAATTTGTGTTCCTTCAAAAACAGGGCTGCCGCAAAACCTAACACAGCGAAACCCAGTCCGGTCAAGAAGACGGCACGCAGTGCAATACTATAGGCCTCATAGACGCCATCTATCCAACCATCAGGAAGATGTTTCAATTCGTCTAAAGAGTTGCGGATGCGTCCTATTAATTCCGCAGATCCCTCGCGCCCATCAAAACGCTCGTGTAGGCTCTTTTGAAGCACGTTCTGGTACACTACTGAGGCAATGGTGACGCCAATCGTTGAGCCTGTAGACCGAAAGGTGTAGACGGCCGACGTAGCAACAGCCTGGTGATCCTGGGATACAGCCGCAATGGTCGCAACCAATGTGACAGAGAGCATGCCTCCGTACCCTAGCCCAAGGAGAAGAAGGTAAAGAACCGCCGGGAAGATTGGCGTCTCGAAATTCATGGTGCTCAGGCCAACAAAGCCAAGTGCAGAGAATGACATGACAACGCGTCCCAGGATTCTGTACTTTCCTGTGCGGTTGATAATGTAGCCACACGAGAGAGAGGCAATGGACGTGCCCACACTTTGAGGAATGAGATGTACGCCAGAAGATGTCGCGCTCGACCCGCGCACCTGAAAGAAGACGGGAACGTAGAAGATCCCAATAAAGAGGACTAAGGTTATCAGCCAGTTTGCCCAGCAGGCTGCAAGGACGGTTCGATCAAGCAGTAGGCCCATAGGGATGATGGGTTCTTGGGCCCATTTTGCTTCAACCCAAACGAAATCTGCCAAAGTGAGAACAGAAAGGGACAAAGAAACCAACACTAGTGGATGCGACCATTCCACAACATTGCCACCGGAGTTCAGCCCGAGAAGTAATAGAACCAAGGTGATGAATATCGTAAATGAACCCAAGAAGTCCACTCTAGATAATCTTGAACTATTGCGCGGGGTGCGATGGGCTCTTCAGGATCCAACAGACCAAAACTCCGGACATGGCAACAACTGGCACTCGACTTAGAAATGCAGCCCTCCAGCCCCAGACATCATTGACCCAACCACCGAATAGCCCACCAAGGCCGGCTCCCGCTCCATAGCAGACATGCCCGATGCCTTGAACCAGGTCTCTCTTCCTCAATGGTACGATGTCGCTCGCAACGAACGCGCTGATCGTATTCAGCCCGCCACCGCCCATGCCTGCTACGACGCGACCGGCGAGAATGACCCATTCTGACCTCGCCAGTCCACAAATTAGATTCCCTGTACCAAAGAGAATATTGCATACTATAAGTCCGGATCGGCGGGAAAATATGTCTGTCAAGCGGCCTGAGAGAGGCTGACATGCGGCATTGGCGACCAAATAGGATGAACCAAGCCAAGAAAGCAGATGAAGAGAGTTGAAACTGGTCGAAATGGGCACTGAGAGAGTTGCCACTATGGTCGTGTCGAGAGCAGCAAGGAGCACACCCAGAAAGACACTGCTGAGGACGATGATGAGATTTTTATTGGAAGGTTCTTCATTGTTGCCAAAATTGCTGGAGGGTGTTCCGGAGACTAGTGGCTCATCCTGACGGTTGGACAGCAAGGGAGACTCTGCGTCTGTGGCCGCCAACGATTGCGGCGCTGAGTCCAACATGATGTAGTAGCCAAATTTTTGTCTACAAGGGAGCGATCATTACTTATAAAAATTCTGTGAATCATGAAAGAGCCGGCCGGATATGATGGGGAGAGGGAGAGGGAGGGGAAATGGAGATAGGATATGAAGGAGAGCAATGATTGACTGAAGGACTCATGACAGTCTTTCGCCGCTCGGAAGATTATTATGATATTTACTACTGTGGCCAGCGAAACAAGGTCACAGCATGAAGTGCTGCGTGTAGGGGTGAAGTGAAACGTCAAATTTGAGCCTGATGCTGCCCGTGATTGAACTGGACATTTCTTCTGTCGGGCTGCCCTGCATGATGCAGCTTGATCGTATCAATATCAGGAGTATGACCCTGGTTAATTGTATTTTCATAAGACGACATGCAATTGGTCCTGGCTTACCATTTTTGTCACTAGTTGCTAGGCGAAGTACTCTGACAGGCATTTCCACGGCTATCTCCAGAGCAGAATATGGGCTGGACGACAAACTTTCCGTTGGCTTCATGGGCAACGCAATGCTGTGAACACAATGTTTAAAGTATGTAAAACAGCTCTTCTCGCGGACAATGTCTCCTAGATTACCGCACGAAGGTCTTTGTCCATTCCACCAGTGGCGACTGAATCAAGCCGCTGCTCTTGGAGACTTTTGTTGAAGCTACTGTACTTGCTAAGAAACCATTGCTCAGCCGTGACCTCTTCTCCGTTGATGCCCTTGAAGACCACACTATCCCCAGCCCGGAGGAAGTACGCCGCCGAGTACCTATCCTCCGACATCTTACCACCAGGAGGGAGCACGCGGTGCATAGCAGACCTGAAGCGCCGCTTAGAAATGAAGCGAAGTGTGTCGGCAATGTTCACGACGGCATGTCCCGGTTTCGCCGCTGCATATTCCCAATCATTGGTATGGGGCGACATGACTTGCAGACCTGGCTGCTCGGTGAAGAGGAGTGTGTGGGCATTGTGGCCTCGAGCGGTCTTGTCTTCGAGGAAATCACTAACTGGGTGATGTAAGAAGAACAACGTACTTTTCGAAGGCAGTTCCTCGGGATGGTAGTTCTCAAAGCGATCATGTCCCTGCAGCCCAGCAGCATCCGATAGCTTTACTAGGAGACTTTTTAATACCCTGTGGGCAGCAAGCTGAAATGCTTCAAAGATACCAAGGTTCTCGATTACAACACTTGGAAGATCAGCACGGTTCAGAAGACCAACTCGGCTAATCTGGATTCTGTTAGTTGCTCAGAACTTGCGCGAGAGTGATGTGAAAGAACGGGGCACTCACCCTCAAGGCTTCGAACCCATCCCGCGTGTTCTCATCAACTCCTGATTGCACTCCTGGCGGCTTATACCTTGTATACTAGGTTAGCTCTCTCCTTTCATGGATAATAAGAAGTGGCAGTCAAACCCATGTGCATCGGAAATTGTTTTTGTCTTCAATTTCTCTTCTAATGACTGATCAAACCATGGCTTCATGATTCGCTAGGTTGCATCCAGATATTGCAAAATCGAGCCAGACTCCCAGTCGCGGAGATCCAAATAAAAGAATCCAGAATGTTCGCACGCGCTAAGAAATTTATTCAATTCATCGTCTTTTCCATCGTGGAGAGAAGCGAAGTTCAACACCGGGAATTTGGCTTCCTCCGTTGTTACGTCGAGAAGTGGATTCGCGACAGACATGGCAGTAGAGCGTTACGCACTTAAAAGTCGAAAGTCGCTTTTACACAAACTTAGTCTCGGATATTGTGCTTCGATAGTAGGATGCTTTGAAGAAGACGGCCTGAGGGCTATCGTAACCTCAAGCCGGTGTTGTACTTCACTCTCAAGCCGCGAAGTCCGCTGTCGCTTGGTTGTCTGACTTGAACAATGCTTCAAAGAATCAGCGAGCTACCGTTTGGTGCCAGAAATAACATTGTATATTTACTTATCTCTTTTATAACAGGAATCGTCATAATACTGCAGTGAGCCAGTCAAGTTGTGGGCTGCCACCGCCAACTTGTGGCCGCACCATGTCCTCACTTAAGACATGCATGTGACATGCAACAATAAGAACGGAGATCTTGGTACAACAGCTACAAAATATAAGCATGAAGACTTGACCATATAAGTTTAGTCAATTACTCAAGATTTCGGGTGCAATTCTTGACTGAATACGCGTCAGTCACCATCCTCATCTTACGAGCAGAAGTACAACTCCACTCACTCATCGGCTTTGTACACCTGAGCTCTAGTCGGGCTATTTCTTCATACTTTTAAATCTCTCTAGAAGTTAGGTTTGTCTCAGAAACTATGGTTCTCCTACCAGAACCATTTGCTTCCTTCGAGCGCACTCCTCTTCTCTTCGAGCATCCATCCCCCCTTCACTCCCTTTCCGCTTTCACACGGCGCCTGCATTGTACTACTTCCACAAAAGCCCAAATTTGGGCGAAGCGAGAGGACTGCTCATCTGGTCTCGGTCTCGGAGGTAATAAGATCCGCAAGCTCGAATACGTCATCCCATCCGCGTTGTCTGAGGCTTGTGATACCCTGATTACCACGGGTGGCATGCAGAGCAACCACATGCGCCAAGTAGCTGCTGTTGGAAATCACCTAGGCCTTAAAACCATTTTGGTGCCGCAGGTGCATGGACCGTCAAAGACTGATATATTCGAAAGTGCCGGAAACGTTCAGGTAACCGGAGTTCTTGAGGCTGAGTATACCGAGCCCAACAATTCACTTGAAGACGTTGCGACCAAATTGAGGGAAGAATGCGGTGTACCTTACATCATTGCATCGGGCGCATCTGCTCATCCCCATAGCGGCTTGGGTTTTGCCCGTTGGGCATTCGAGGTTGCTGAACAAGAAGCCGCGTTAGGGATCTTCTTCGATACCATCATTGTCCCCGTCGCTTCCGGTGGCACAATTGGTGGAATGATTGCGGGATTCAAATTGGCGGACAGACTTGCAGCAGAGAAGCTGGGTCACTCCGCAGAGATAGGCAGTCGTACCATTGTTGGCATCGACACCTACGACAAACCTCATGGTGAGCTCGAGTCTACCATACTAGCGATTGCGCAGCGAACGGCCGAGCTCATTGGCGTTGGCAGCAATGCTGTCCAAGATCGCGACGTGGTACTTGACACAAGATTCAATGAAGGAACGCATACAGGGTGGGATAATCGCACAGCTACAGCGGTCAAATTACTTGGCAAGACGGAAGGGATCATTACCGACCCAATCTATTCGGGTCGGGCCGCAGGCGCCATCATGCACAAGGCGGAGAACGGGGAGTTGGATGCAGCAAGACATGTCTTATTCGTGCATACAGGAGGACAGCCTGCGCTGAGCGCATTTCCAGAGATGAGATAAGTGATTTCAAAGACCAGCACTTTCTGATACTATTTCCGTAGATCAGTTCGGTGCCGGAGAGGAACAGAAGTCTAATCTCATTTACAGTAAAAACTTGTAACGTGCAACCTGTGGCTTGGGAAGGCGAAACCTTTGGGATTAAACTGGTACATCCTCGGCATCGTTATTTAGTATTTTTAATGGGTTATTATGGGTACGTATGGAAGACCAGATCCGGATGCAGTGAGTTTCAGTAGATGAAATTTTATATCAGACGATATTGCTCTACTAGACATCAAGCTGCAATACTTCATCAAGATTTGCAGAGATTATCTCAGTTCAGGCAGCGAATCACAAACACGGGTCTAACAGTCCAATCATCTTCTGGTCTATGATGAGTGCAATGTATTTAGACAAGTCCAACAAGACAGCCATTGCTCTTCGAAGATGAATTTCTGTAAGGCCAATTTCGACTTTGGGAAGCTCAAGATCGCCCATGGTTTCCTTTCGGATTGAAATGCCCAACAGGTCCCTTCCTTCGCTGAAGCTTTTGTCGAGGTTAGTTTGGAACCCTGAACGGAATGGAGTTGAGATTTGCACGCGCATGGCTTTTTTATCCAAACGGAATGTTTTCTCGAAACAATTACAAAATCCTCAAATCCGGAAAGATTACACAGAATTGGGCTGCAGCTCCGACAATGGGCAAATCTCTCTCCGTATAACGATGTAGATAACAAGTGATGAGTGGCGCGTACCCATAAAGCAAATACTTCATTCTCAACTGAGACAAGAACGAAGGACTTTATCCGGTTGGTTGCTTCTGCTTCACAAATATTCGTCGCTTTGGATATATTACTCATATTGAGAATGGCAGCTGCAGCGCTGTGCCGCGTTGCACAGCCTTTATGCGGTGTCATTGAATGAATCTCACTTTCCACTTTTGTGCGAGATTGCAGTTCCAACTTCCCACTGACGCAAGTATGTCTCACTCCTGAAGCTTAAAATGCCGCTTACTCTGACGTACTTGGATGCAGCATCGGAGTTCTCCACATTCAGGGTATTTCAGACTCGGAGCCTATTCCAATTGAGTTATTGACAAGCATCTGCAAGTACGTTGAACTTCCAGTTGGGGACGATACACGAAAGCCTGACAATGCGGCCCGACATGTCTCACGTTGTTCCGCTAAATGTGCCAACGTCGGGTCATAGACATGTCCTGTCGTCTCATTTACGACATGTTATTCTCTTATTTTCTTTACGCTGCCCTAATGCAAGGCATTGTCCCGGCCTTCTAGTTCAATCCAAATGTCTAGGTACCTAGCCTGAAACCAAGGTTCTCTGTTGTTATTTATTGTTTTCTATTCATAATACATTGCCTGATTTGTGTTGTTTCAGATATTTTGATAGCAGAAAAGGGGCGGCACCAAGGCATGTCATAGTTGACGGAAAATGAAACGCCTACATGAGTGATTGTGTCACACAAATGTTCGAACTTTTGTCGAGGACGTGACATAATGCCCTTCTCAAGCCGAGCGTGACGCCGGCGGCAGAAGTGACAGTCTTGTTTCTCTTTGCCTACTACGGGAGCTAAATATGTCATGAGACAAATTTATGAATGCAAAGCTGGCAATGAGGTCATTAATAAAGCAGACCTACGCTTTACAAGACGATGACAGGTTCAGTAGATACCTAAAACGCGATCATATGAACTCATCCGTAACCACAATGCAGCCAAAAGCGTCTTCTAATCCCTACGACAGTGTCCCAACCGCTGATCTCTACACGATCAAGTTCGATAATCTGTTTGATCGGGATGAGGAAGAGCTCAAAACCCTCTTAAGAGCCTGTGAGAGAGACGGCTTTTTCTATCTCGATCTCCAAAGCTTAGGCTCTGAAAAATTGTGGAGAGACCTAGATGAAGTCAGCCAGATCACTCAGCGATGGTTTTCCCAGCCTCAAGAAATTAAACTGAAAACGCCTACGGTTTCATTGGCTCATGGGTTAGTTGATCCTTGGAGATTAAGACAAGTCCTTACCGAACATAAATTGACCAGCCATTAGTTTCAAGGCTACAGGCAACCAATCGGGGGCAATTGAAACGCTCAAGGATGGCTTTGAGGCTCTGAAGGTTCGTTTCCATGACTCAATCTCTTTTCGGCCAGCTTTCTTGAAGAAGCTAATGATCCTAGATTGGGAGATATGAATTGCTTGGACGATGGGCTCTTCCTTCAGTTGTCCAAGATAATCTGTCCCTTTTCAATGAATTCACCGCATCCTGCCACTTCATCCTGAAACTACTCCTAGATTGCCTATCCGATGGACTGAATCTCAAAGGAAACGCCCGGTTAGACGCGTATCACCGAGACGATGCCCGCTCCAAGAGCACGCTCTATTTCCTGCATTACCCGCCTGGAACTCAAAACTTCAACGACGTTGGTCAGAACATGCATACTGACATCGGCAGTCTCACTCTCCTTTTTGCGCCGCAGTGGGGTCTGCAGGTTGCTTCGCCACTTACTGGAGCCTGGGAGTATGTCAAACCGCGATCAGGTCACGCAATTGTGAATGTCGCGGATACGCTGCGGTTTCTGTCGAACAAACGCTTCCGCTCAGCGTTGCATCGCGTGCTGCCACTCGGTGGGATTCAGCATGAGGATCGCTACTCAGTTTCCTACTTTCTGAGGGCCGCAGACTCAACCGAGTTTAAGGACAGTAATGATAAAGCGTCTAATGCGAAAAGCTGGTACTTGACCAAATACGAGACGTATGAGCTGCCTCATGAGATCCAGAGCCAGGAAACCATCTTGTCAGGAGGCATGGCGCAGGAGCTACAGGTAATATTTTAAGGCCCGTATTGCTGAGTTCTTTTGCCATGGTGAGGTAATGGTCTATCGTGTTGGATCACCAGTAAGCTGCTTTTACGTAGCGAAAAATAGATCTCCGAGAAAAATGATTCAGCTAGATCTTCCAGGTCTTTGAGACAAAACAAGACGGCTATCTTCGAAAATCACTCTCTTCTCTGTTTCCTTCTTATTATTATGAACAGCTGTACAAGTAGCCTTTTAAGGGGACGAGATGAAACGCACGTCTCCTGTTGAACTCTTACCACGTAATCCAGGCCATCAAACAATGCCCAATGCAAGCTCGTGGGCGGAGCAAGCTACTAGAGGATAACTTAGCAAAGTCCATTGAAACGAGCAAGTTTGGCAAGAAGGACGATTGGCGTTCCTGAGGGAGATAGGAAACGCCTTTGAGCAAGAGTATGCACGGTCGCGATGCGATGAGAAGCTCGGTTTCACATATGCTTATTTAAAGCTTGAAAAAGTCAGCAGTTGAAAACGGAAGGAAGATAGACGCATCAATAGGCAGTTTCCATTCAGTGCACATGTCATGGCCGGAATAAAAGACGTGGTTTGTGAACCTTGAAGGTAACATAATAGATTACACACCATCGCCCGCCCAACTAAACGCCTATAAAACAGCAGCCCATGGGAGTCTTCTTCCCATTAAGCATCGCATTGACTGCTTGCTATGCAACAATTGATATCATACAACACTTCCAGCACATCATCAGCCTACCGAATCCTAGTATATTTGCCCTGCCTTTGCTCTTGCCGCAAGCTTTCCTCTTGACTTGGCAGCGGAGCTCTTCTTCTCGCCTCAGCCTTCTCCTCACTTTGAGTCTGATGGAACGCAGGCGGAGGCACAGGAAAGGGGAAGTTCCCGGGGGGTGGAGGAACATTTCCAGGTGGTGGAATGAGACCTGGTGGGAAAGCGCCTGGTGGAGGAAGAGGTACACCAGCCTTCTTCATCAACTCGAGTAATTGTGCTGGATCAGGAGGGTTGTTTGGATCGAGTCCAGGCAGAGGCGGAGGAGCGCCATTGAGACCGGGTAGAGGGAATGGAGGAGGAGCATGGCCGTTGGTTCCCAGTCCAACACCTGGAATAGGCGGTGGCGGAGGAAGGCCTGCCGTAAGGCCAGGAGGTGCTGTGCCTCCGCCAAGAGGCAGGCCAGGAATGCCAGGCAGCGCAGGAGCTGCGGCAGTCTTGGGAGCATCTTGATCGACAAGAGCATCCATTTCGTCCTCCATCTCTTGCTGTTCCTCTTCTTGACGCTGACGGCGGTTTCCGCGACGATCCCAAGTGCCTTGCGCTTCGGCAGCAGCCTCACCAATATGATATCTGTCTTGGGCAATGTCCACGTCGCCGGGTCGTGCTCGGGTCCAGAAACGAGTGATGCGATCGTTCGAGCCTGATGCTAGAATGTGACCCAATGGATGCCAGTCGAGCGACCAGATGGCGTAGTCGTGTGCAAAGGGGATTCTATGCATCGGCCATACTGACTGGGCAGGGGTAGAGGCAGGGTCCATGCTGTCGTAAGGGCTCACAGTAAGAGGCTGACCAGCAGGTGGATTGGGCGAGTCTAGAAGGTAATGGAAGAGAGAACCGTCCATGCCACCTGTAGTAAGTAAGTTGGCATGAACAGGGTGGAAGGTGAGGGTAGAGATATCCTTCTCATGGCCCTTCAACAAGCAGATGTCTCGCATCATTCTCAGGTCAAAAACACGAGCTGTTTGGTCACGCGCTGAGGTCGCCAGACACGCACCCCTTACTCTCTCGAACATGACCTTGGTGATGGTGCTCTTGTGACCGTGTAGTGTGGTGAGGCAGCGAGTCGTCCTGGGATCCCATAATTTGACCAAGTGATCCTTTGAACCTGACACCAGAAGGCCCTTGGTTGGATGCCAGTCGACACTTTTGGCGTCCCAGCCGTGGCCTTCGAGCTTCGATTCCATCTGTCCAAGTGCAAAGTCGAAAATTTTGAGCGTCGAGTCGTCTGACGCACTCACGAACTTCGAATCGTTGGGGCTGAACGCCAAGTCTCGGATGGGATCTGAGTGCGCATTGATACTTTGGACGTTGTTGAAGTTGAGCTGCCAATACTTGATGAGGCCATCGTGATCACCCGATATTAGCCAATCGTCGCTATGAGAGTATTCCAATGCTCGAATAGCGGAATCATGAGCCTGCATGATGGTTTCGAAATTGAACCCTGTGCCATTCCATAACGTGAATTCTCCACTTGTCGATGCCGTCAACAGTCTGCGACCTTCCGGCGTCCAACGAACGACATTGACGGGATGCTTGATCTTGTTTAGTGAAGAATGTAGGTGTTTAGTAGGGATTGTGTCCGCTGCATTTGTTGGTCGGGCAGCTGGCGGAAGCATCTAAACCGGGCGTAAGTATGCCTATTTGATGCGTTTTGTTGTCATGGTCCAACTTACGTCAACGATATAGCTCGCACTTGGCCGTTCTTTCTCGCCAGTATACGATCCTTGGTAGTTGAGTACTCTGTTCCTCAGCCAGTGAGTGACTGTGGAACTGTAGTCGGTCACGGGTCCTTCCCATTTGTCAGTACAATCGAATGATGGAAAAGGCCTGCATGTTGATAAGAATCTGGGTATGATTGAGTCTCGGTCAAGTCACGGTAGACACAACGTCGCACGCAAGCATCTCAACCACTATCGCGGCATGGGCGTTAAGTGAGATGCGAGATGGAAGTCGTAAGCTGCCTAAAGCTGATACCTCATCCGCTTTGAGATCGCCTGAGATGACTCAATCTAAATGTCTTTCGATTGCATCCAAAGGAATATCAATTCATGACTCGTCTATCCGTGAACACGAACGGCTCGCGTTTATCGGACTCCTGGCACGCCCTTCGACACTCCTTCACCTCGAACCGCAGGGGAAGAAACTCAGAGGACGTAGGGCGATCAATACTTACTTCGACCGCGGACTTTGACAAATGCACAATCCTGACCACCGCCTCCATGGTCACCACGTGGCTCGTAAGCCATGGCTGCGGCTACTGAGCCCGAAATGAGAGCATGCACGTCCTTTTAAGGGAGGAGTTTGAGAGGTAGGGTGAGCGTTAAGGCGTGCACTGCAATGTCGTTTACAGCCAACTACTTATTCCGCTTATAATATGGAAGTGCCGATTTGGTGGTTTGATGATTTGATGGTCACTACCGTCGGAATACACCAACTGGCTGGATAACGTGTTTGGGCGTGTGATGGTTGATTGTATCCTGAATTGGCACTTGCAGAAACGCTAGTTTAAGCGGCAATCTGCCGGTCCGAGGGCAGATCATGTGACGAAGCAAGCTGTTACAAAGCTCGACTACTCTGAGCTTCATGTTGTATTCTTTAATGCAAATTTTCAAATCAGCCGCGTAATTGATTGCTTAATATGTCCATGATAATATTCAATATCTCCGAGATTCTGAATTGGATTGGTTTGCGACATGATTCTGGCGATGCAACCTGTCATGGCGATTCCGTACCTAGAACGCCCCTAGCCAGAGCTCCTGCAAGCTTTATCGATAAGACCTGCGACGGTAACAATGGAAGAAGCTTCAGCTCACAACCTTCCAACACGTTCTTTCTTCACGCACTCTGCTCAGGATCAAGGGTGGACTTGATTTTGCGTATGATCCGCGCTGGGTTGCCGGCAACCACGTGGAATGGCGGCACGTCCTGCAATAGCATGAAATGTCAGTAATATGCGCCATTATCCACCAAGCTAGCTCATACCTTGGTAACCACACTGCCGGCGCCGACTGTCGAACCTCGACCTATTATGATACCAGGAAGGATCGTGACGTTGCCGCCAATCCAACAGTCTTCTCCAATAGTTACGTCCTTGCCAAACTCCGGGCCCTTCAATCCGTTGCGAACTTCCGGCTCCACTGGGTGCCCGCCGCTATACAACGAGACATGCGGCCCGAATATGGTGCGGTCGCCAACCGTGATGGGGCAAGTATCAATCCATGTTGAATAGGCATTGATGAAGACACCTTTGCCCAGCTTGACCTGCGTGCCATAATCCATTCTCACGGGCGCTTCTACTATGGGGTCATCGTTGAACTGAGCCTCGTCGGCAGCTGCATCGGGCAGCTGTGGTGGCAGAGGTGTTGGGTCGCCTACTAATCTAGAATGGACGCAGTCTTTGGTGAGCTGAGGCGAATGTGAGGGGTATAGAGACACTCACTCTCTCTAAAGTCGGACATCCTCTCGACGAGACACTTCTCCTTCACCTGCGTTGAAAGCTCGCATTGCAGCCTTGCATCTCGTTCGCTCGGCCAGAAGCTCGGGGACGAATGCATAGTACAGCTCTCCCCGAGCCATCTTTTGCTTGTTCTCAGACAACGGAGGGGTCGCCATTATGGTAGATCAGACAGAACACAGCACTGATTTGAAACCCAAGGCTGCTAACTTCTCCCACAGCGGTTTTTCGACGGGTCAATGTGTATTGTCAAGTGCTTATCGCAGCTGTAGATCATCTGCAGTATTCGAAGCTTACAATGGGAAGGCGCAGCTGTGTCATCCCCATCTTCGTGGGCGGAGATGACGGTCGCTTACTAACAGAAGCGACACCAGCTAAGGACAGCTACCAACAATGCAAGACAGGAATCAAGTTTTATACATGACGAATGATCGCCAAAGTCGCCCTCTAAGAGTCTTTAGAAGGCATGACTTAGCCAACACTCAGCAGGAAGGATTCTAGATATCCTGCATGGAACATCATGTGACGCAATTCCGCACGGTTTGTTAGGACAGAAACCTGGGGGCGCCAGGCGTTCGAGATGGTGAAACATGCAGATTTGTCACCTGTGATAAGCCTGAATCTTCGTCCCAACGTGGTGAATAATAAAAATTGCATCATCACCAACTTGTCAGTTAACGGAATATATCGCAATCGTAAAAGCGACAGTGACATCAAAAAAATCTAATGACATGTGAGAGCCCGTGACAGAGACATTACTGCGGGCAGAGTTTGCACACAAGGAAACGAGTTCCAATTGAGTTGCTGGCGCCGAAGGAGGAACGTGGCAAAAGGGGAAAAAAACCCTTCGAACGCGAGTAGGGTTCAACCGCTTCGGAGATTTCTGAGCCCTGCGTTTCCCGTGTAGCTTCCCGACAAATAAGGTCTCAGAAGAACGAGTTGCGAGTCAAATCGCATGTAAAATTGGTCAGGTAATTCACTTTCACATGCTTTCAAAAAGACATGTCAAAAAAAATCATAAACCCATGCCAGACATCGTGGTTCGACGGCACGAACTGTCAAAAAAGATGCACAATTAGCGCCATTGGGCCCGCACAGGGCCCGCAGTCTTCCGTCCAGAGCTTGGGCTGGCGGACGAATTGGCACGTCCAGGCTTGGCACCCCTGTTCTGCAGAGCTATTGTTGGTGATGGCGTTGTCTGTTCTGCAGGCTGCTCGTTCGGGAAGAGGGTGATTGCGTGCAGCTGTCAATGCATCGAACGTTGAGTACGTAGCATGGCAGTCTGTCGCTAATCTGGAATCTGGCTTGGAGGTGAGGTTGGGTTGCCAGCGTTGCCTAGTGACTTCAGCGGCCGCACAAGACGGGTCCGTCAACTAGAGTCTGTCTTGTCTGTGCAAGGCATCAATGGCATGCCAGATCTCTCTGGCCCGGCATCCATTTATCTGGTGCAACAGAACAGAGCGAGCATTCAACGGGCCATATCCTTGCTCGCCTTCCATGCCGCGCGCCGCTGGTTGGCCGGCCGGCCACGCCGCAATCGAAGTGGCGTCGCCGCCGAGAAGCTACAGAGGTAATCGAAGACGAAACCAGCGCCGTTTCTTGTTTGGGACTTGGGACCTGGGAGCTAGGAACTGGGAAGGGAACCCCTCCATTTCTTCGTCTCCAGTTTGGAGCTTGAGCAGTGACCACCACCAGCCGCCGCCATCGCCCGCCGTCATTATCTCGTCAATTGTCGCAGTCTCCCTCTTCTTCTCCCATTGACATGCGCAGCGCGGTTTCTTCATTCACTCCTCCTCCCTTTGCCGCGTTGGCATAACTCTCGCTCATCCGTTGATCATCTGTCCACCAAGAGGCCGCTGCATCATGAGCATGGCCGCCACGGCCACGAGTGTCGACGCCTCCAATGGCAGTGACAAGCCCAGCAAGCGACGCAATGGCAAGGCCCAGGCTCCCGCAGACCTGGTCGAGGTCGAACCCAAGAACGCAACTACCGTCGAGAAGCTCCATGCATCCTCCCAGCAAAAGTATCGCCATGTTGCTGCTGTTCATTCCAAGAGTCGTCCATCCTGCTTGAGCCATGATTCTGATGCTGCGCCGAGCTTCATTGGCTTTCGAAATCTCATGGTCATCGTGTTGGGTAAGCTCTTTCCAGGTCCCTGCCACCATTAGAGCAGTATTTGTGCTTGGAACGCCTCTTTTCGAACCCAATTGTCTTTCAACAACATACTAACTCGTGAATTAGTCGTGGGCAATGTTCGATTAATGATTGAAAACTTGAAAAAGGTGCGCGAAACGCAGAAGACATGCTATTCTGCATCTAAGCTGTGCAACACATCTAACTTGCGTCTCCATCCAGTATGGCGTCTTAATTTGCCTCCGATGTCACTCGTACAAAAACGAAGATATCCTCATCGGTGGACTTCTCTATTTCCTCATTCCCTGCCACCTACTTGTCGCATATGGAATTGAATTGGCGGCCGCCAAACAGGCACGAGGATCTCGGCAGCAATCCAAAGCCAACTCAGCATCCAAGGAATCCGAGGCCGACAAGAAGCAATTCCACACAACATGGGTTCTGGCTGCCTGGGCTCACATCATCAACATGACGCTGGCCCTCGTCCTCACAGCTTTTGTTGTCTATTTCTACGTGCACCACCCGCTCGTTGGCACGCTGACCGAAATGCATGCTGTCATCGTATCGCTCAAAACAGCCTCCTACGCATTCACCAACCGCGATCTTCGCCATGCCTATCTCCATCCTTCCAAGGGCGAGCAGGTCCCCGAGCTCTGTTCGCAGTGTCCCTATCCCAACAACATCACTTTCGGCAACCTCGTCTATTTCTGGTAGGCACCCACGCTGGTGTACCAGCCGGTCTACCCGCGCACCGACAAGATCAGATGGGTGTTCGTGTTAAGAGAATCGGCGAAGTCTGCTGCCTCAGCGCGTTCATCTGGTTTGCGAGCTTCCAGTATGCTGCTCCAGTGTTGCAGAATTCCTTGGATAAGATTGCTTCTCTCGACTTCATCATGATTCTGGAGCGCCTGCTGAAGCTTTCCACCATTTCTCTCGTCATCTGGCTCGCTGGATTTTTCGCCCTGTTCCAATCCTTCCTCAATGCCCTGGCCGAGGTGCTTCGATTCGGCGATCGATCCTTCTACGACGATTGGTGGAACAGTGAGAGTCTCGGGGCTTATTAGAGAACGTGGAACAAGCCTCTCTATACCTACTTCAAACGCCATGTCTATGTGCACATGATTGGGAGGGGCTGGAGTCCCTGGGCTGCCAGCTGCACCGTCTTCTTCGTGTCCGCCGTCTTACATGAGGTTCTCGTTGGAGTGCCCACTCACAACATAATCGGTACGTGATATCCTCTTTCTGAGCTTTCGATATTTTCAACCAGTTATACCAGCAGAGATTATATCCTTTCCAAAGAAATGCTTGAAACTAACTTGTTCGTAGGCGTCGCGTTCCTCGGCATGTTCTTGCAACTGCCACTAATCGCCATCACTGCACCGATGGAAAAGAAGAAGTGGGGGCATACGGGACGTGTGATGGGCAATGTCATCTTCTGGGTATCCTTCACCATCTTCGGACAGCCCTTCGCGGCGTTGATGTAATTCTATGCCTGGCAGGCCAAGTACGGCAGTGTCAGTCGAATGCCCGTTGTGGTGAATACGGCACAGACGGTGTCATAGGATGTAATTGGGATTCAAAAGACACGACCGTTATGACTTGGGTTGGGTTCTGGTTCTCATAGCTTCGCGTAATCATGATAGCTGCGTATTGAAAATACACGACTTGTCCATGTACAGAGGGACCACGAATTTTTCCATCAGTCCTCGTCACATTCTGCTCGAGCTTGGGCCTTCGAATTCCAGCAGTATCTCCTTACAACTGCGCTCTAGAAATACATTTGACCCAGTATCATTAGTTGCGGACGCTATCTGCCGACGGATGAGCTTTACACTTATTCCCCATGTTACTCCCTCATTGACACACCGGATCTACCCACAGACGAATCGAAATGTGAAGCCAGATATCCAAAAAGCTATCATCATCTCGCAACCTCATCCTCTAGGTGCAAACACAGCGAACTCCCCCTCCCAACCCAATCATCCCACAAACGGCATCAGCGTACCAACGCTCTTCCGATACTGCACATACTCATCCCCAAAGAACTCAACCAACTTCCCCTCCTCCACCCTCACCCTACTACTGAAGAACTTCCATAAAACATATCCATACCCCAAGAAGCAAATCACGTTCCCCAAAACCAACTGCGTCCCCAGTCCCCAGTAGAAGAACCCAAAGTAACTAGGATGCCGCAGCACCCCATACACACCCGTCGTAACCAGCGTGTGCGAATCCGCCTTCCTCGTCTGAACGGTATGATTGAAGCTCGTCCCCGCATGTAACATGGCTAGCGACCGCACAATTTGTCCCACGATAACCATGACCAATCCCAACAGAAGGAGTATGCTCCCGAGAAAGGGTGCCCAACTTCGATTCGCGAAGAGGGTATGCGTGATTAGACATTCCAGACAGGCCATTGTGTGGGCGATAGGATACACAGGCCAATTTGCAGTAAGTAGAAACGCAGAAACAGTTGCCTCGGGTGTGTTTCGCGAAGCAGTGGTCCAGAACTCGAGGAAGTGGAAGAGCGAAAGGGCGCCTGTGAAGAAGGGGATGCGCCAGAGGGGCGAAGATGTGAGGAGAAGAATCAGGATTGTCGACACCAGCGATGCTGAGAAGGTGACTCCGAGGATGAAGGCACGGAGGGATATGCCGGAGAGGGACATGGGCTGGTTGGGATAGATGGGTTTGAAGTCATGCGCCGGGTTGTTGAAGATGTGTCGTGGGGGGGTGGTATGTCTGTGGTCAAAGTTAAGAGGGGAATGCGACGTCTGAGCGTGATGCTCTGCGCTTGGAGAGAAATTCGTGGCCATCATGATGATTGGTATCTTCGTCGCTATGAGATGAGGTTATGCGCTACGGGCCGCTTTTATATATGTTGAAGAGCTGGCTGGGGGCTGAGGTCATGATGAGTGAAGGCGAGTGTGCAAATTTATGTGGCCATAGGTTCGCCCGGTGATGAGAGCTTTTTCCGCAACGAGAATCTGCTTGAGCGTGGAATTGCTTCTGTTTGTGGTGGCGGCCTGCGAAGTGGCCTGGTGTTGCGATTGTTTGCTACAGAACAATGATGAGCGCCGTGAGAGATTGTTCATAGCTGTTTGGTGTGTGTCGGGTGTTGGCGTATTCTGGTGGTGGCTGGCGTCTGGATTGGCTTTGATAGTTGAGGCGTCACTGTGGGGCACGGGAGAGCATGCTGGCACCAAACGGGAGAAAGCCAGGCACTTTACGCTGATGGATCGCTCTTGGAATATAGATTTTCTTTTTTAATATGTTACATTTTCCACTGTTTAAGTTATTATAAAGTGCTGAATGATAAAGTCTACATTACACCGCAAAACGCAGAAAGCAAAACGCGTAGCGCGCAAAAATGGTATAAGGGTATCTATCGGATCATATACAAGGTGCTCAACTGGCAGCCGCTTTAGATATTACGCAGATCCTAAAACTTACCCAAGCATTATACAGTAGGGGATCATTCTCGGCAACTCTATGTCCGCGCTGCTCCAGTCTCCTGCGTACAGCATGTCATCTGAGCTCCCAAGGCTTTCGTCGAGTCAACGTCTCGCATCGACTGCAGAGACAAACTGAATGACCCTGGCTAGATGTGACCGCAACAGTACCAGGAATCGCGGCCCTTCGACCCATCGAAAGTCTCCCATAGTTTGACATTCTTGGCAAACACAACTGATGAGTGCGGCCGGATCCGTCGCATTGGCTACTGTTTGAAGCATCCAAACTCGTTTTCTCTCTCTGCAGTCTCAGCAGGAAATGATTCGAATTGATGGAAGCAGGCCGATACTCGCGGGCATTGTATCGTTGCGTCGTTTGCAGGCGGTCGGTAGAGCGCGGCGGAAGCGACGCGGGTGACTGCAGCTTCGGGTCGAGGATGGCTGGTTGCCGCGAAACACGAACGCGCCGTTCTGGTCGGGATCGGCAGGTATTTCATAATTGACTCGCCGTTCTATTTCATAGACCACCTTGTACGGAGAAGGACGAGATCACCAGGATCAACACGTTTATAAACCCCCAAGTGCATGGAATCCAAGTGTTCATCTCGTAATAGCCGGCTTTGTACACTGCTCCGAGTCTAATGTCCTGTTAGCCGTAGCAATTCCGCTGCGGTTTTTGGGAAAAACTCACACCAGGCCGACGATACTCCCTGCAATAATTGCTTCAATACCTGCAATGAAGAGGTACGTGATGGGCACCGCCCATAGAAATTTCCATGACGACTTCTTCAATCCATGGTTGAACAAAGCTACAAGCACCGCGCCAAGATGAAAAGACGCATAGGTTATCAAAGTCCATATGACAGTGAATTCCCACACATCTGAGATGTAGTACAAGGTGTAGGTTCGGTTCGGAGTGAAGTCCTGGAGGGTTCGGACGTTGAGCGAGGGGAAGGACGGTGTTTCGTAGTTTGGTGGTGGTTCGCCGGGGTAGGGCATCGTGAGTGTGATAAGAGGAGGTATACCAGCTGGAATGATGCAATCCGATCACTCTTGTCGCTGTGCAGTCATCATTTTCAGACTGAGGCCGGTTGCTGGCAGCATTCGGCTGTTGCTTGAAGCTTGTGAATTGCTCGATGCAGGGGTGAACCACAGCTCCTTTTGTCATCTGGTAGTGACATGGACTTTGGCCCCACACGGTGCCGTTGACATTGGGTTGCCCTCACTAAAAGTTCAAGGCAAGCTCAACTACTTGTAAGTTTTCATTAATGAATAAGTTATTCTAGAACTCTGTTGGTTTCTTTTTTATCTATTTCCG
>AFRD01000170.1:0-65504 GCA_000222875.2 Periglandula ipomoeae IasaF13
CCCTGTGTGCCTTGGCGAGCAAATACAGATGGAAGAACAAGGCTCGATAAGGATAGCGGAGTGAAATAGCATGCCAAGTGTATACCACTGGCCTTTGGGATCAGAAATAACGGATGCTCTTTCGGAAATGATGTGGCCAGCTCTGCGCACTGGTCGCTTGGTTTCTTGCTCTTCGACCGCAGTCGAGGGACCGGAAGTACGAGATCGCCATTTGGGAGGGAGCTTGGCGCCTGAATTGAATCGTAGACAAGTGCCGAATCGTATCCCGTTAGCCGAGTCAGCACATCTGCCAAGACAACGCGGTAAATGTCGCTTGGGCGGCTTAGGACATGGGCCTGCGTGTGTACATCGCAAAGTGATTGGAACTTGATGACGCCTATACCTACAAGATGTCGTTCAAGGTCAGCAAGGGTAAAGGGTGGCATTTTGTGAAAATGCGTGTTGAATTAGTCGGCTTGCAGCAAATATCCCAGTCCATGCTGCGGGCGCTCATTTTATGTTGGCTGGGGTGAAGGTGCCTGGTTGATGAGTCATTTGAAAGTGTTGTTAGGTCAACTCATGACACGCCAATGGGCAGAAAAGCGGCTGACGAGGCCATTCCGATCTGCGGACGGATGGATTCGAGTCATCTTGTGGTGACTATTATGATGGTGTTGTATCATGACAGGGCACGCGACGCTTCAAAGTGCCTGTCAGGTTCCATCAAAAACATTCCATAACGCCTAACGCACCGCATCCTGCCACTATTTTTTGGTCTGACAGCCCATGCATTAGTCCCTTTCTCACCGGCACTAAACAGTTGCTAGCTCGAGTCCTTCGCGCGACAGCTGCATGTCAATAGGGCTGGCTGTTGTGACACTTGGAGCATTGCGGGGTCACTACGGAGGACCTGTTGATTTAGATAAAGAGACCTCGATTTCACTCACATGCGTTCCTCTCGGAGCCATGAGGGTCCTGTGGACTTGTTGTTGTCGCAATTACTCTTAATACTCCCATACCTCATTTCGATGGACCCATAACATCAATTCTTCCAACTCAACACTTGCAGCCCAATTAAGAATCAACCCTCTACTCTGATATCTTGCTCCAACTTATAACTCCTTATAAGATCAGCAAACTTTATTTCTGCAGATTGTACAGAGTACGTAGGCACAACAGGGAACCAAGGCCATGGCGGTGAGATATGCCGGATCACCAGGAAGGCCACATTGGGCTGATTCGGCAAACGGTATAAAGCTAACCTACGAAGGTGCTATATAACAACTATGGCTCTTCACATGCGCAATTCAACATAATCAGAGGTAGTGATGCAAGTTCCCTTTCCAGTTTGAGTAGCTTTATTGGAGGTTGGTACTGTAACGAAAATGAATTGGCTTTCAATCTGAATACCCAAGCCGCCACCCTTCCAGACTTCTTCGTTCTAATGCGGCCGATGCCACAGACAAGTGAAAATCTCGGGAATTTTCACTGCCCCCAGGTCCAGTGCCCCACAAGCCAATTGGTTGATCTGCTAACCCCTACCCGTTAATGGACACATGAAACATGAGGCTGCAGTCTAGATGAACCGGGAGTTTATCCTAATCGGCTCTAGTTGTGCACGACCACTAAAAAGCTGAACTGCAGATCCGCATCTAGCGGTCCCCAGGCGTTCAGACGGCGCAGAAACTACTTCTGGCCACAACTCCTACCATGAGGGGGGACAATATACATGACGGGTTGCGCCCGCCAGTCCCCCCGTGGAACCTGTCCCGAATTCTGTCCACCGCAAGCTCCTGCTAGGACGCCACACCGGCTGCCCAGCATTCAGGATGCCTGGCGTCCTTGCAGCTTGGCCGTGCCGGGGCACACTCTCCACTTGTGAACTTCAAAGCACATGAAAGTCGCATGCGTGCGCCCCCGAGGGGCTTAAAAATTATCAGGTGCGTCGATATTATAATCCCGGGCTGAATACTGACGATCCTAAAAGGGTTATGATTACCAGTTTCAATTGCGCTTTTAACCCCCCTCCTTTCCTGTTTCTGTTTCAAACTTGCTCGTTGCGTCTGGACGGCACAGTTATGAACCCTCACAAGGATGTCCGGTACCCAGGCAGCTAACCGAGGAACGGAACTTCTCAGCGTCAAAATAGTCTTTCCTGTGATAGCAGGCGTCATACTTCTGGCAAGATGCTACACGCGTGCTGTGCTCGTCAAGGCCTTCGGGCTTGATGACTGGGCCATGATCTTAGCTACAGTATGGCAACCCACTATTCCGTCATTTCTCTCCAACGGCGACTTACATCGCTCGAAAATTTCACTGACCCTGATTAAAATAGGTGTTCTTCCTTTTATATTGTATCAACTCGAACTTGGGCGTGAAACATGGAACGGGTCAACACATGGACAATCTAGAAGAGCACGAAAAGTCGCAGGCGATGAAGGTGAGTAGGAATCGCGTACCGATGCGACGAGTAAGCATCACTAATCTCAAATCAAACAGCACTGGTGGTTTTGCTACTTGTTCTTCAGTTGGACTATGATAGCCTGTAAGCTATCTTTCGCCTGGTTTTTATTGCGAATCACGACGAAGAGACTTCATACGTGGATCATTTACGGATCATCGCTCTGCACCGTTCTCGCCGGCTTGGTGTTCTTTTTCGTCAGCCTCCTCCAGTGCCAGCCACTTTCGTTGTATTGGAACAAGAACCAGGATGGCACATGCATCCCGATGAACGTCATTATGGCGCTTGCCTTCCTGTATAGCGTCTTCAGTGTCATCACGGACTTCACATTCGCGATCCTTCCGGCTTTTGTCATTTCCAGTCTTCAGTTGCAGAAGACCACGGTGGCTGTTATTCTTCTCGTAACGATGGGGTGTTTGTGAGTTGTTCGTCCCTGATTTCGTTGAAGAAGGAACGCACTGACAGAATCTCGACGATTAGGGCCAGCACTGCAGTCGTCGTTCGTTGCGCTTACCTTCCGAGGTTTAAAGACCCCGATTTTCTCTGTAAGCGATCGCTTGGTTTAACATAGTACTCTCTCTTGCGCACGATCACTGACAAAATTCTAGGGGCAACGACGGACATCGCAATCTGTTCCACGATCGAAATGGGCCTGTCCATCATTACAGCAAGTCTGGCAACCCTCCGACCCTTAATGAAGCGAATCTGCTGGAGGCTCGGCTTGACCACACGCGGGACAAAGCTGACAAACACGAAGAATCTACACCGATCGCAGCTTGTGGATGGGCCGGGGAAGTCGGGAAAATTCTCCATTGTCGACAACTCATCGGAGGACAGAATATACATTACCTCGGACATTGTGCTGGGCGACAGCTTCCCCAAGAAGAACGGCGAGGTGCAGTTGGGTGTTCATTCTACGGCGTATTCCGAGCGGCATGTCTGAGCTCTGATTGCTCGCTTTGTTTGCAGGAAGTTGCCGCAACGGCCTTAAATGTTTCGGCTACGAGATGGGCCGTGAATGCTCTTCGGAAACTAATTCTTTGTATATATAGATGGTAATCTTAATCCAGATTCACAATAAATAATCGAGATTGGGCACACTAGAACGCCTACATCTTCAAGTCGGATACCATCTGCGTATCGAGCATGATTCTGTGCTGTCAAGTTGCATCGGACAAACAGGCACTCGCAGTCAATTCTCAGCAAGAGCTATGACTTGCTGTCCAAAAGCTAATTCATTCCATTTATTAACAGAAAACAAGCTTTTCATTCTTTCTCTCATTCACAGTTGTCATCTCATCTACTAGCTATTGCATCCCCCGTCGCGAAAAAAACGATCCTATAACTCGTCTTTAGCACCATCAAGAGACTCATCCTTCGCCATACCCGTCAGGCCCTTCTTCACAATAGAACTAATAATCTCATACACAACCTGGGCCGCCGCCAAGGCCGTCTCCTCCCCCCTGCCCTGGTACGACGGGCTGACTTCAACGACATTTGCGCCGACAATGTTCAAGCCCTCGATGCCGCGCAGGATTCTGATGAACTCACGGATAGTCCAGCCGCCTGGCTCAGGAGTACCCGTGCCTGGTGCAAATACGGGGTCCAGGACGTCAATGTCAACTGATAAGTAGACTGGGTCTTCGGTACCGAGGACGGACATGATGCCGTCGATGATACCTTTCGTTCCAATGTCGTCGATATCGTCGGCGGTGAAACGCACCCAGTTCTGCGCCGTGTCTGATTCGTGGTCGGCCCAGTCGTTGCCGCTCAGACGCGTGCGAAGACCTGCGTGAACGGATCTTCCAGTCGTCGCGTTGGAGAGCAGGCCTTCTTGGTTGGCCATCCAGAACATAGACCCGTGGTTAAAATGCGTGGAACCCCAGTGTGAAGGGTACGCGGCTGGATCCCAGGTGTCCAGATGAGCTGTAGTACAACTATTAGCACTACTATCTTTTCCCCAATCACAGACAAATTGATATACCGTCAAAATGGAGAACTCTGACAGTTGTTCCATAGATTTCATTCAAAGATCTCAGGGCCGGCAGAGCCAGGCTGTGGTCGCCACCAAGCGTAATCAGCTTTGACTTCCCATTGCTCAAAGAATTGACAGGAGACCCCTTACCAAGAGCCTTGAATTCCTGCGTCATCTGCTCCCGCGCGATATCATTGTCGAACGGAGTAATTGGGATATCTCCACAGTCAATGATTTTCGCCCAGTTTTGATACGGGTTGATGTTGGCGCGGGGGTTGAAGCCGCGGAAGGATGTCTGACGAGCTGATGCTTGTCGGATGGCTCGTGGGCCAAAGCGGGCACCTTCACTAATGTCAACACAAATTCACACAACTTAATCACTGATGTTCATATCTACCTGGTCGAAAAGATACCGCCGTGTCAAATGGAGCACCCACGATGGCAATGTCATATTGCTCCGCGGGATTGGTCAGGCACTTGACGTATTCGAGATGCGCAAATGATCCAATGCCATTGAATGACCACTATCCATAGTTAGCAACTTGTGTTTCAACAAATAATAAACACAACGCACCTCAAAGCCCCATTTTGCCTCCAACTCGGCCAGCTCTTCCTTTGTCCACTCCTTGTCATCGTGGTGGCCTCCACAGGCAGAGCCTTGGTTAGCAAGAGCTAGCAGGGAGACAAACGTTGTCAATTTCATTGCGAACTCTGAAGAACAGCGCAAATATATGATGGGGAAGAAAGGAAAACTCGTTAAATTTGATTAGCTCTGAATTGACTCCAGCTTATATAAGTTTCGACGTCGGAACGAAATATCAAAGAGCGTCTCCTCCGCTTCCCAGGCGGCCCCACTTCTGTCATATGCGACGCACGGCGTCAACGGCGGGCAACCCTTCCGAGAGTTGCCACTCGGTTAGTGGCATTAGTGCTCGGGGCACCCACAACTTGCCCCCGAGGTCGGCAATTTAGCTGGTCAAGTTTAGTGGGTTCCGGTACCAGTTGACATCTTGGTGTTGTCTGGTCCGTGAGGAAAGGTTTGCAAACCGATGTCAAGAGTTGATCTTGACAATACACAGCCCGACTTGCTCTATACAAGCAGACAAGGCCGTCATATTTCTCGGGGATTTTCACTAAATGCTGCTTTCACGAATGATGGAGGCGGTGGATAGTGCATGATGAAAGGCAAATCAAGTACAATGGTTGTCGGTCAGTGTACCCGCTTATAATAGAGAGAAACAGTCAATACGTTCGTGCAGACTATGTCCCAGCCAATACACTCAGATTACAATGTGAGCGGATTGATAACTAGTCATGGATCCTCCTATTTCCGACAATCGGGTATCAAATTACAGCTCATTGTGACACACCCATCTCTTCCCCAGGTTGTTTGCAACCATCCCCAGAGTAGTATCTCCACCCCCGCGGACCTTTGGACGTTCCATATTTCAACTATCAGCACCGTTGCCAACATGCCTATCGTTCGCACTCCATACGGTTATAAAGCGTGCTGGTCCTCCTCTTTCATTATAATTCAGACTCTCGTAGCCGACAAAGTTGCCCCTTCCCTCATCCTCCGGCGCTCCATCACCCATCATGACTGATGACACTCACTTATCCGACTCGGCATCAATAGCCGGGTCCCACAAAGATGAAAAGCATCAAAATGGCTCCGTCCAAGAGAGCAAGCTCAAAAAACGATTCACTCTCCTCTCTGTCGTCGCTTTCGGCTTCACGACGATGAACTCATGGGTAGCTTTCGCATCGGGGGTAGCAGTACCGCTGGAGTGCGGCGGCGGCCCAGCACTCATCTACGGCCTCATCGCTGCCGGTGTCATCATGTCCATCATCAACATCGGTTTTGCAGAGCTAGCTTCTGCCTATCCATCCGCCGGAGGACAATACCACATCGTCTACATGACATTCCCGCCTTCAACACGTCGTGCGGCCTCATTCTTCACCGGGTATATCACAGTCATATACATCATGGCCGCAGCGGCGTCTTGCAACTTCTTCGTCGCCAGTTCAATACTCGACCTCGTCGCGCTCTGGAACGAATCATATACCATTCAAGCATGGCATACGTAGTTGCTGCACGTATTGCTCTGCATCATTGCCTTCTTCGCGACATCCAGGTTTCCAAGCGCCATTGGTCGGTTGGGCGTCACTATCCTGTGGCTCTCGATTGCTGGATTCATTGCCTCGCTAATCACGCTATTGTGTGTTCAGGAGACGAAGAATTCTGCCGACGCTGTTTTCTCAGAGTATCGAAATGTCAGCGGTTGTTCGGATGGATGGGCTATGTTCATCGGAATCACTGGTTGCTTGTGGGCATACAGTGGGGTGGACGCAGCAACCCACGTCTCCGAAGAAGTGCCCAACCCCAGCCGAAACGTGCCCATCGCAATCACCACCACCATGGAGCTGGGTATCGTTACTGTTCTTGCTTGGAACATAGCTCTCATGTTCGTCGTCACCGACATTAGCGCGTTGATTGAGTCCGGCGTGCCGATTCTGGAAGTATACCAACAGGCGCTGAATTCCAAAGTGGCGACGACGATCTGGGCAGTCTACTACATGGTCATGTTTTACGATATTGTCCTCAACTTATTCACTTTCGGTGGACGAACCGTTTGGTCACTGTCCCGAGACGGCGGTGTTCCCTATTCCAGCTTCATCGTTCAGCTGAAGAATGCCAGCCCTGTCAGAGCCACGGCGGTCATGCTCGTTCTGCAGATCATCATTGACGTTCTGTACATCGCCTCTTCTACGGCATACAGCAGCTTCATCAACCTCACCCTCTTCGCACTCAATCTCACCGTGGCCATGCCCCAAGCGGCCTTGTTGGTGCGTGGTCGCGGCATCCTACCCGAGAGGGCGTTCTCACTCGGAAAATTCGGCTACACCATCAATGCCTTTTCGACACTGTTGGTGCTTTTCTTCTCGGTGACGTTTTGCTTTCCGACGGGCTATCCGGTAACAGCCAGCTCAATGAATTATCTTATCGTGGTCATGGCTGTTGGCTTGGTCGTTATCACCGCTGCGTGGGTCATCCGACAGCGGAAAACGTTTACGGGTCCTAGGTTGGACTGAGAAATGTACTTAACAGAGAATGATACAGGTGTAGGGTCAAATGTAATTGTCATATTTAGTCTTGAGCGATAAGTCAATTTGAGATATTAGACAACTAAGAGCAAAAGGTAACCCATCGAGTCCACTACAGTTAACTCCAATCAATTTCCCAATCAATATCTATAGCATTGATAGATATGCTCCGTTCGGCTTCCCCACAATCGCTCTGCTCTCACTGACTCGCGAGACGCAGCCAATGAACAATGATTTCGGGCACGGCTCTGACCCACGCCGCCGTTGACGCCGCGCTTCGCATCCCGTGGGGGCCGGATAAGGGCATTTCTTTTGAGGAGCCAACTTCATCAATAACTTCCCAGCGATTCTGTGTATGCCACGCAATGGGACCGTGTCAGAGGTAATTGCTCACAAGTCCTTGTGTCCGAGTCTCCACTGCATGCATAACAGCTGCCGCTTAAGTACACTTCTGGAAGTCGGGGCCACTGCCACGTGTCGATGCCGACTGAAATCATTCCACCGACGTCTCCCGCATCGGCGGGTGGGACCAAGAGGGTAAAAGGTGGTTATACACGACAACGTCGAGGATGTTTGACATGTCGCCAGCGCAAGAAGTGTGATCAGGACCTGCCGATCTGCCGTCACTGCTCACGGCTCAATCTCTTCTGCAAATATGAACAACCACGACAGCTTCCCTCCACCAATTCGCAAGGGAACGATGGTGTGGAACAAGCGCAAATAGCACAGAAAAGCTGGCAGTCGTTCCACTCAACTGCTGGCAGCAGGCACGTGCCTGAGTTGGTCAAGCTGGCCAATATTTGCCAACCCTTGGACATTGTGCGTCCGAGTGACAATGAAGCAAACGACATTAGTGCCACAACCACACTCGCCATCATTGTGTCAGCAACGGCGGAGAATAACTGTTTTCTATCCGGTAAGTCGGCCCAGAATCACTCTGGAGGATATTCTGCTTATGCGTAATCTAGTGTTACTTCCTATGGCATTTGATTGTCCGACACTGCTTGATGCAATGGCTGCATGGTCATCGGCCCATCTGGCGATTCGCTTCCCAGATTTCAGGAATATTTTACTGCA
Organism: Periglandula ipomoeae IasaF13; assembly: GCA_000222875.2. Taxonomy (NCBI): domain Eukaryota; kingdom Fungi; phylum Ascomycota; class Sordariomycetes; order Hypocreales; family Clavicipitaceae; genus Periglandula; species Periglandula ipomoeae. The sequence continues at coordinate 8,598 of AFRD01000170.1, forward strand.
GCACCGTGGACGCGCACTCTCTGGGCTCAGGGATTGCCTCAAGGATAATAGCTTATCCAAAGAGATGTATCTGGCGGTGGCGATGGCAATGTGCTCCATGGACACTATATCCGACCCGACTGGTGGAAGTTGGGCACACCACCTGATGGGCGCTGCAGCCGTCTTCCAGTCTGGGCTTTCCGAGACTCACCAGCCGAGTCTAGCCCTTGGATCAAGCTGGCTACAGACCTTTGAGGGAAAGTGGTTGCTGCGTAATTTTGCTTATCACGACATACTCATGAGTGTGTCGCTTCAACGACGTCCGCTTTTGACGGGGGACTATTGGATGTCAGAGGAAAATAGCCTCGCGGATCCATACTTTGCCTTTGCATCACGAATCCTCTTCTTGACGGGGGAGATTAGTGTTTTGGCTGCTGAATGCGCTGAGACACTTTCCAAATCATCAGCACCATCAGGCGAGATAAGCAACACTCACGACAGCCGCCAAGACGAACTCTTGGGGCGAGCATTAGAGATTGCCGAAGGACTTCAGAATTGGGCCTGTCTCACGACGATATCCACCGAAGTGTCTCTTGCTGCGCTCAGCGAGACATATCGAAGTGCTGCTCTAGTATATCTTCACTCTGTGGTGCAGGAATACTTCCCAGATGCTGCCAGCAAGCTGTCACCAGACGGTGTGCAACCTCATATTTCATCGATCTGTGATATGTCGGAGCAGGTCGAGGATGGATCTCTGGCCGAGTGCTCTCTCCTCTTCCCGCTGTTCATAGCCGGCACTGAGGCGACCAACCCGAGCAGCGTCCAGCGCATCAAGGACAGATTGCATATCATGAACAAGTGGCGGAAGTTTCTCAACGTCGACGCGTGTATCGAAGTCCTCGAGGAGCTTTGGCAAGAACGTTGCAAAGGAACATCGGTCTGTTGGCGTGATGTCGTGAAGCGTCGAGGCTGGCAACTGGCGCTGTCGTGAGGGTTGAACTGTTCGACGAAGCGGGGTTTTGTTCCCTGCTCTCTCTAGGATGCATGGGACTGATTCAAGCATGGATTTTCCAACGACATTCCATTATCTGGAAGCGGCATTTTCGATGTGTGGAGGTGGATCGAAGCCTTGGAACATGACTTTGATGGAATTGATGAAAGAGGCCCAGAGCCGACACGTTGGCGATGGCTCAACATGACGCACCTTGCAGCCCATCGTTCGGGATACGGACCAGACATAATGTGCGTGCGTCAGAAACGAGACAAAACACCTCGGATCGACCTCCAAAAGGCACCACCGTCATATCTCAGCAAAGTGATAGCGTGCGCGTCTGACCGGGTGGCCCTCGACCTGAGCTTGTGTCGTGACCAGATGACGTATGGCCTGGTCTGGTCTGTTTTAGCTGAGCAACAAGATCGACCCGAGCTAAGCGCACCCAGCGCCAGCATCGAGACCCTTGACCGCAACAGCTCAGCATCAGACTCCAGTCCTGCACAGCGGGTGGCGGCTCTACGTTCTCCGGACGCCCACTGGAGCTTGGGCCAAGTCACGCGCTAACCCTCACCCAAGCCACTGTAGGGGCCGCCGTGTCAGATGCTGAAGACCAGCAAGCCAATGCCCGTCCACGCACCAGTTGGCTCGCTGCGAACGATTGACTGACCCGCATTGCGCCAGCGCCAGCGTAACACACCTCGACTCTCTCAAGGCCTCGGCTTATACGAGATGGCCGCAAGCTTGACCGCTCGAGATCTGTCAAGCATCCGTATCGTGGTGTTCTGAAAGAGACAGCTTCATTGACTGCGCAAAATACAGTGCAAACTCTTATCTCGACTCGATGAATCGGGCAAAGGATAAGGGTATGACCTAGCCATCAAGGTCATACTTGACGTCCAAGTCACCGCATGTATCCACATATCAATCCCTCGGACGCAATGCTTAATGCAAATATTGCAGATAAAATTTTTGCATGTATTGCACAATAGAATATTTATTTTTCTCACTGCCTGCCAAGAGGACCCAACAGTTCTGTGCTATTGCCATGTGTGCAGCTCTGTGAAGTGCGCAGTTCAGGGTGTCATACGGGACAGAGTCCACCTCCTCGTGAGCCGCACAGCTAGCCTTGGCCACCACTTTTGCCCAGACAAGGTTGTTGCATGAGTTTAACTTGATTAAACTACCTATATAACTGTTCCTAGGTTTTCTTTGTCTCAGACCCAGAACGTTGCTGTTTCTCTTTCCTCGAAGCCGGTCTTGCTGTCGTACTCGACTACTTGGATCTTTGGAGTTCCAATTTTTTGTTCCATACTGTTCAATTACTATCTTAGAAGTGGTATAGTGGATTTCTCAACTTTTTCTATGGATTCAAGTGATACTCGAGGGGTCAGATATGGCTCGACCTCGGATGATACTGTCAATTCGACGGAAAAGCGCGGATACAGCCACTCGAAATGGAGTTTCGGCGTGCTGAATGACGCAACCACAATCGAAGTGCCAAGTACGTTCTCAAAAGACGATTCTTTCAACTTCTATGATGCGTTTAGCTAATGGTTGTGTGTCTTCAGGCTCGGTCCTGCTGCTCGCGGCAGATCGCAACGAGCCTCTTGGTCTTCGCAACATCCATGCAAGAACGTCGCATTCCTCAATCCCGACCGGCTTTGCAGTTGATCAAGGAATTGGCTCACAACATCCTCCCGCTCAAGTTGACGATGGCAAGAAAAAGACAGAGGATGGCACGATCATCCTGGAGCCACAGCCCGAGGAGTCCGCCAACGATCCGCTGAATTGGCCAACTTGGCGGCGTGATAGCGCCTTGCTATCGTTGGGCTTCTATTGTATGATCGGTGGTGGTATTGGATCGATCATGGCCGCCGGTTTACCAAACATTGCCCATGATTATGGTGTTGAAGTCGAGACAGCGTCCCTGGTTGTTGGCCTTTACATGATGGGTCTTGGTCTGGGCTCCGTGGTAGCCTCTCCGACTGCAATTCTGTTCGGAAAACGCCCCATCTATCTTGCAAGCGCCATCATTTTTATCGGAACTTGTTTATGGGCCGGTCTCTCGCCAAGCTTCAATTCGCTGCTCATTGCTAGAATTTTCCAGGGAATGTCATTAAGTCCAGTCGAATGCCTTCCGTCAGCTACGATCGCCGAAATCTTCTTCTTGCATGAGGGGGCTTACCGTATTGGCATCTACACTCTGCTGCTCCTGAGAGGCAAGAACCTCATTCCACTCGTCAGTGCTGCGATCATTGGCCGATTCAATTGGCGCTGGGTTTTCTTGTAAGTTTCCTCCAGTTACGACCCTTTCGACCAGAACTAACAATGTCTTCGGTCAGCATTACATCGATTGTGACCTGTTTCAGTCTCTTGCTCCTATTCCTATTTGTCCCCGAAACATTCTGGAACCGTACGCCAACACGAAGCCCATCGAAGCGCCCCAGCTTTCTGCGCCATCTGTCATCCCGCAGAAGCTTATCCAAGTCTCAAAGCAAAGGGACCTCCCAAGACGCACAAGAGACTCCGAGCCAAAAGGATAATATCACTTCAACTGATGCTCATCGAGTAGCGTTCCAGATATCTTCGCAGGATAGTCAAGCCGAAGTCGCCGGCGACGATGTAAACTCGTCTGCCACCAAGACCTTGGGAGCTGAGAATCACGGTGATAAAGGAGCTGGGCAAGTAGTAGCTGGAGGCAATGAAGACTCGCCTGACCCAGTAACATACCCGGAGAAAGCCGTACCACGACGTTCCGGAAGTCAGCATGAGAACACGGCTGCAGATGCTACTCAGGATGCAGAAAGTGGCAGAGCAGAAGTGTCCGGCCATACTCAACCGTCATCTAAAGCCTATACACACGATCTGCGCCAGCGCCCTGCAAGTCATTCACGCAACAGCTGCGCCCTTATCACGGCCGCCTAAACAACGACAAATGGGTCAAGGTCATGGTCCGACCGTTCGTGCTGTTCTTGTACCCAGCCGTGCTTTGGTCCGCCGCTGTCTATGCATGTTCCGTCGGCTGGTTGATGGTGATTTCCGAGATCATGGCCATCATCTATCGAAACCCGGAGTCTTACAACTTCACGTCCCTTCAAACTGGCCTTGTTTATATCTCACCATTTGTCGGCGGCATACTCGGAACTGCTGTCGCCAGCAAGGTCAGCGACATTATCGTTCGGGCGATGGCGTCGCGTAACGGAGGCCTCTATGAGCCCGAGTTCAGACTGGTCATGGCAATACCCATTATGCTCTCCACATGCATAGGACTCATGGGATTCGGATGGTCCGCGCAAGAGAAAGATCATTGGATTGTCCCGACGGTCTTTTTCGGAGTTCTCTCTTTCGGATGTTCGCTGGGGTCCACAACGTCAATCACATTCTGCGTGGACAGCTACCGACAGTATGCTGGCGAAGCACTGGTCACTCTGAACTTTGCGAAGAATATCTTTCATGGTTTGGTGTTCAGTCTCTTTGTGTCTCACTGGATGGTAAAAGACGGCCCGCGGAAGGTCTTCATGTGGCTGGGCATTATCCAACTTGTGCTGCAACTCACCACGATACCTTTGTTCATATACGGAAAGAAGGCTCGGCTGTGGACGGTGAGGAAGAACTTCATGGAGAAATTCTAGAATCAGAGACACTGTAAATTAGAGCATATCATACCGTCCCGTAAGCATAGAATGAAAGTTGTCGAGCTTCAGAGGTCTATCCATTATTTGTAGAGCAGTACTTGCATCGGCTGTGGATGATGACGCAAGACTATTAGGTTTCGATATTTCGTCTATAGCCCTTTTACGCCGCTTTACGCTTGATGTGGAGGTCACAACGGGAGCGCTTTCTGGTGATTCAGGTAACTGGGAATCTTTCTAGGTTTGCCTATAGACTCTCGACGTCCAAGGGAATGCGTCTTCGGTGCGACCTCTGATAGCAGACACGTCGAAGTCGCAGCGCATTGGCCTTAACCAATGCTGTGCGAAGAGCCTCTGGTGCTTGGGGAAATCTGGAGGCAATGTAGTTTTCTGTGTATAGACTCAACTCGGTAACAGCATTGTTTGTCTCTTCGTCAGTTGTGTATGCTTTTATTATGTTCGTTCTCGAAACCATAGAAGTTTTCTGGATTAAGTTGCGCAAACGGTAGAGCCGTGTCACTGTTCCTCCAATGTAGTAGGTGATTATCGAAACATTTCTTCTTCTTGGTCCTCATAACTTTTACTATCACAATTTATGTCGAGTGTCTTCTTGTAGGTGGCATCGGGGTAATGAATAGAGGCCCGTCGCGCACGGGGGATGGGAGACTTCGATGTTACGGCGGCGGATGGTTGTGGAGGAGGAGTGTCGTTTGGTGCAAATGGGCTTATCTGCACCAAACGACACCCCTCTTTTATTCATCAGCCCTATTACACTTAGATAAAATGGCATTATACTAGGGGCTTTTTAATTAGTATCCTATCTTTCCTCTTTCTAGACTAACGCTATTAATAAGGTAAATAAATAGACCAGAAGGTAACTACAGCTGCTGAGGAAGTCTCTGTCTTCTTAAAGCTTACTCCTTCTTTCTCCTCTCCTTCCTACCATCATTTCAGTCTGGGATGGATCTCATACTCAATATGGACTCTTTTATAACCGAAGGACTTGTCGAGTCGTCAAAATTTCCAATCAGATCAAGGCTCTAATTAGTAATGTCTTGCTTTTTGCAATCACTCACGAGATTTGAGGCAATCACAAATGTGGCCAAAAGTTCATGAATGATCTCCACAGTTGTTCGACTGTATCTAAGTCTGTAGTCCAACCAGACGTTATGCGGCCCAAAGACATCCACAACTTATGCCCATTGCGTGAGGCGTGCCCGCTGATTGTCTATTAAATCCCGATCTGGCACTAGGTTAGGTATACTCATGTACTTTTTGAACAGGTGGATGCACTTCAAAACGTGTTCAGCGATGCTAGGGCCAGGATCGTCTTGGAGAAGATGTCTTCCACGGGATCCAGCCCCATGCGAGTCTGTAGTACCGTGACGGAAAGGCTGTGCTAGATGTGATAATTTATGACTGACTCGAAGATTGAAGACTTCAGGCGTCCTGGATGCGCGCATGAATTCCAACACGACATGCCTGCATAGAGGTCCTGCCCTTTGTTGCCAACATGATTGGAGCAGTGACACGGCGCAGAGATCAGGTCATCGCGAGCTTGCAAGGCACTCCAAAGGCCTTGCTCCCTCTCTTTTAGGGCCATACCAGTGGTGAAAGAGCCTTTCAAACTTGGCGGTCATTTTGAAGCACTCAAAGCCTTCTTTGATGGCTTGAACGTTGTTTATTCTCGCCACCCAGCCCCTTGGCGGAAGACCTCCATCAAATATACTATTTTTTAGCCAATTTCGTAGCTAAACAGTCGTGCGAATGCCCCATAAAGATGGCTCTCCCGTATCAAGGTTCCGAATTTGATCAGCCATTATGTTTCGAGCTTTGGCAGCCTGCTCTTCCAAGTCAATGTCCCACAACCAGTGGAACCGTTCTCGCCAGGTTATTTTTAGCTTCTCCGGGTCGTCTTCAATCCCAGGATACGACAGACAAAGTATCTCGGCATTCTCTTTGCTAGTCGTGACAACTTTTTGACTTCTTTCACGGCGTATGGCATCATATGCATAAAATGCCGCTTCCGCGTGTCTTGGCTCAACGACCCTGGCATCTGCTAGCAGCTCGGCCAGAACGTGTGCATCTTCGATTGCTTGTCCGGCCCTGGCGCCTTGATGCGGCGTTGATGCGTGTGCAGCGTCGCCGAGGATGGCGACTCTCCCTTTATGAAACGTAGAGATGAGTGTATGTTCGAAAACAGCCCACTGTGATGGATTTGGTATGTACTGTAGCGATTCATAGTCGGCGAACAGTCCAACGTGAGACCACTTTTTATGTGCACTCACCTTTAGTAGTTTGTTCACATAGGTGCCCATGTGCGCCAGGTCTCGCTCCATATCCTCCCTAGTGGCATCGCGAATCCATGACTCCTCTTCCCAATCATCTTTGAAGATATACAAACCAATATTCACCTTCTTCGCTTTTTGAATGGGATACGTTATGCCGTATCCTCTTTTACCAATATACCACGATGACAGTCTTGCTCTTCGATCGCCGACCGCCTCGACCATGGTATCCATATCCAAAACGGCACGATAACTGTACATACCACTGTATCTTGGTTTTGTCTGTTGCACTTCCAGCGGTGAAAGGATGCACTCTTTCACCTTCGACTTAATGCCGTCACATCCAACAACGACATCTGCCGTCTCATGCGTGCCATCTTCAAAGGATAATTGGACTCCATTCGCATCCTGTTTTATCTCCGTCAACCGCTTCCCAAACTTTACAACCTCAGGGGGCACCAGCTTGACTAAAGCATCTTGAAAGTCTGCCCGTCGAACAGATGTCTGGCCGGATGGGAGAGCCTTCAAGTCCATCAGGACCTGGTCGGCGTGCAGACCGTTTGCCCAGACCACCTCAAACCAGGTTTGTCTGAATTCCTCATAGCCCGGGCTATCAGCGTGGGTAGTCACCAGCGAGTCGTATATTTCTCGGATGTGAGGGTCGATGAGAGGCATCGCGCGATGCGCCGCGGGACCAATCGATAAACCCAACCCTGTTTCTGCGAAACGAGACGCCGCCTCGAATATCTTGACCGGGACATTTCGGCGGAGCAGCCCAATAGCGAGTATAATGCCTCCAATTCCGCCGCCAACAATGGTCACTGTGAACTTCCTGGCTGCCATTTTCGCATTTTCATCCGCGACCTCAGCAAGGACAGCCATCTCGCCGAAATCGGTTTTTCTTGAGAGCTTGGCCGGTAGCCAGACGAGTGAAGCCCGTTGCAACTACATAAAGCCCGAGAAGGACAGGGTACGTCTCCGGCCACTCGACATTCGCTAATCGACCTTCGCGGATACGGCCCGATACGTGAGCGGGGAACGCGGGGTGTCGGTAGTTGTTAGCAGGATTTGACCTAGGTGAGAACGGCTTACTTGAACTAGCGACACAATGGACATCGTCAGCTTCATCAGACTAGTTCCGATGTAGCACTTTGTCAATGCCCTAAGCGTATCTCATTACATGCCGGATCAATGAACGAGACGGCAGCAGGTCAATGGCAGGTATCTTTTTATGCTAAATTGCAATGAAGAATTCAGCTTGGAACAGGAGGAATCTCAAACAGTGATACTGCGCCTATAATTTGCATGCCAATTTTCTGTGTTCTTACTCAGAGATGTCGATGCGATGGATGCCTAGAGAAAAGTCCTCGATGAGGTAGAACTCGACTGCATAGGATGAGTTGGACCGGTTTTGGATCACGTAGCGCACCTTGACTGATCAGTCTATAAATCTTTGAAGTATATCGCGCCTTGCATGCGATGGAAAAGTTCGCAGTTCGGCGGTTGCGCTATCCGTAGCATGACTGAGAAGGCCTTTTGCCCCGATAAAGCCAAGCGTAGGCAGATTCGAGCTAGTCTGTGAAACTGCAATAGCTCCGCCATTGCGAAAAGTTGCTATCCTGTCATGACGAATGCTACAGGTCGAAACCCAATTGCCTGATACACCTTGGGCCGCCGTGTCATGGCAACAACGTCGAATCACCGTCGTATGGAATCACTATTAATACTTGAGCGAATTATGCGTCGGGTTCAGCACTCAGATCAGCCCACTGATCTTGCCTCGCCATCGCGACATCAAATTGATGTGGGTGGAGGACCAACAGCTAGCATTTCACTTATACTTTAGATTTGGCACAAGGTTTATATTGATACTAGCGTTGCAAATGAAGCTTGTTTTTGCTCTTTAACTATTGTCCAGCACAAAGCGATCCTCGTTTCCCGAGCCACTTGCTACATCCACAACTTTACCATTAGTAGTAGCTGAAATGCAGCATACGGCTGCGGTGGATTTACTGGGGATCATCATTACATTCCTCAACAGGTAAAGTGGTTCCAATGCTATCGCAAATTCTCCACGTTGGTCACGAAGCTCTCGGTAGTCTAGGTACCAATTCTCGGCCGAAAAGATGACAGGTAGCGAGAACCAGAAGCTGCTGCCTAATGCTACATTATCCTCGTACTGTCATGGGCTACAAGGTCACCAGTGCCCACAGCCTCACACAATCTCGCGCGCGACTTCATTCGCCGCCTGGAGTTCAACAAACCGTGGCAGTGCACATCGTAGACGGAATTTCAGTCGTTGGGTGCGGTTCCATGCTTACTTCAGTGACTGCCTGCTGACGCATAGATGAAGGGCTTTTTATTTTTAGAACCAGGCCTATTGTGGCTGGGTGGAAAGCGTCTGCTTGCAAATATACTTAAAGGTTTGGGCGTCCTGACCGCGAAGCTCTCTCGCAGAGCCGCATCGTTAGCATTGCCGTAATGTTTGTGACCCTTTCATTTATTGCATCCTCATCTTGTATCATTACCATCGCGGCAAGCATCATCCGCGACTCCGCCAGGCGGGGAAGCCGTGGTCTTGTCTTCATTATTTCTTCGCTCGCCTGAATCTGGTAGTTGTGAGGGGAAGCAAATGCACTGTGGCGCGCCGAGAAGAGGAGACAACGCTTTGTCCGAATCTTCCGACAGATCTGGCGCCTCGCCGCACCATCTCTCCAATGCCACTCCACCCCGTACGTTGCCATTGAATACAGGACAAGCAGGACCACATCAACACGGAGGAGACTAGTCACTGGGCGAGGCAACTGCGACGAAAACAGTTGCCTTGGTTGTCATCACCGCCAACCAACGATGGCGATTCTCCGCAGATTGAGGGACCTTTGCCATCCAATGGTGTGTGGACGGCACTTATTGGCTGCTTCGGTCAGGGAATCTAGGATCGGATGTCTGATCCTTAGGACTTTCTTTGGACAAAGTGCCAGATTGTTTGCAGTCGTCATTCAATGGCTCATCACGACCATTCTAGAAAGAACGTTATCGCATCCGTTGGTTTTGCTGTCGCTGCTGCCGTTCCAGTTGAACTCTTCTCAGTAACGCTTTGAAGTATCCGAATTCAATAAATGAAGATGTGCGCTTCCACCGGGTCCTTTACCACCACTTTCTCGGCATGTGTCGACAGCCCATCTTCGTCTTCATTTCCGTTGCAGGAGTCAAGAACGAGCGTCGAGTCTCCGAATCAAAGTGAGAGTTGCCGGTAAGTGTCTCTGCTCGCAACAGCGCCGGCCACATATGGCGCTCAACGTGGATTGAAAAAGCTAAACGCGCCTGCAAGATTCGTGACATGGCCTCTCAAATCGACAGCTGTGCGAAGGCAAGAGTCATAGCGCTAATGGCGATGGAGTTTCTTGTGTTCGACGGCAAGTTGCACGGAGATTGCAAGGAGAACTTTCCTCACGCCAAGGCCCTGTTGGCACACGTTGCGGCCTGCCCTCTTTTCTCTGGTGACAAGGTGTACTCCAACAGCTGCCGAAGAAATGACTGCTTCGTGATAAATGGTGGCCATGGACAACACTGCGGCCCCAACGATGATGCTGCTGCCGACGGGTGTAGTAGCGGCTCGTCGCCAAAGAAGAGCAAGGGGCTGCGTAAATTCACAAATCTCTTTTGTCGGAGCCGACCAGCTTCAAAATCATCCTCCGCGGGATCTTCAGGAGGCTCCTCGTCTCATTTTGCCGGCAGTAGGCGCTCTTCTTGGACGGCCAGCCTGGCAAACACGGGGCATGTTACGCCATGTCCTACCGAGGCACAAGCGCAAGTCAGTGAACTGAGCTCACCTTCTGATCTGAGACACGAGATGGACATTTCTCCATCGCAGGCATCGCAGGCAAGAGCCGAACTCCCCGATACGCAATTCTGCACTCCACCAGGCAGATCATCTCCAGCCTTGGCAGCCAATTCGTCTTCATCTTTTCTCGATAGCCTCACAGAGTTTTCGGTACGAAACCCGACAGATACAGTTCCAACGCAAACATGGTACATGTCGTTTGAAAATTATTATGGTTCTCAATCTACGTTATGCCCCAGTCAAGTTCAGTCATCATCAATCGCATCTTCGTCAACGGCTTGTTCTCCCCTAACGTACGATAATGGTCAAATGCCCCAAAACGCGCTAAAGCATACTTCGATTCCCCAGTTTTCTCCCGAATCATTCCAATTCAACCCTTTTGCTACCATACATACAAACAACGACGCATCTGCAGGCTGCATCGGCGGGGCAATGTTGCTTGACGATGCCCTATTAGGTGACATTCCGCCCTTAGCACAGGAATTTCAGGAACTACCCTCGGCGCCGTTACAGACTCAAACATCCCAAGATTCTAGATCAAGTACACCTCGGCAGCGTCGAAACGGGCTTGGAATGTCGCGGTTCTGGAAGGGTACACAGGCGAAATTGGAACCGAAGCACTCGAATCCACGACCACCGCGGTCGCGCCGAGGTGGAGGTCCTAGCCGGATCTCCATCGGCGATTCGTTCTCGGAGGTTCGTCAATCCTCGGATCCGGCTCCGCTGTCAGACGGGAAACAACCCTACGAATGTCATCTATGCGGATATCGTCCAACAGGGAACCCTGCCAATTACAAGGCCTATTACCGCAAGCATATGGCTACCCATACTCCTGTGAAAGAAATTTGTCCATATTGTGGCAAGGGCATTCGAAGATTAGACAATTTCAAAGCACACCAAAGCAACTCTTGTCCTGGGACGCGTCACTTGAGGAGCGGACTACTTGAGGAGCAGGACCTTGGGCAAGGAGTGTTAGAGGAAACGGGTTATCGCGCGGCTAAGAGAATACGCCTGGGTAATGTCCCGGTAGTGTAACATGATCAGCTACGGCGCAGGTGTCTTCGGTAATTAGTCATTTAATACCGATATTGCAGTTTTATTCAATGTAGTCATTCTTCTTGATGTCTTCGGTCTGAATACTCTTAGCACTCAACCTAAGAATTTAATGAGAACAAGATCAGACTGGTCGTGAGTGTCAAGATGCATTTTGGGGCCGGGGGTCCAGTGACCGCGCACCCGCGACCTGGAAAGCCCTCACTCAACCTTCTCCGGCCCTTCGTACATAGTACGGCAACCGGAAGCCGGGGATTCCGGAGGTTTGATAGTCCCTGCATGAGACCAGGGTTCTCGGGTCTCAGATCCTAAAGTTCAAAGCGCCGGACAGTTCTCACCTCGATGTGTCGTCGTCAGGGTCCCGCACTGTGACTGATAAGTAAGCCTTCCTGTTGTCGACATCCTAACTAGCCATAACTCTCGATAACCCCAGAACATCAACCAGGGGCTGTTTTCCTGCATCAGGGTAGCAAACTTCAAGGTTTCTTTCACATAGACGAGGATGCTTAAATCGCAGGGAGTCAGAGTGGGCGTTGCCTCGCACCCCTCTGTCAGGGCCTGAAATGACTCCGGCCAATGACTATAAAAGCCTTCAGAAGATTTCACAAACTAAGCTATGCGTCTGAACATAACTCAAGGCTTCACTTTATACAACATTCTTGCACTGAAACGAACCATGGATTCACAAAGTAAGACTCCGCCTGTGACCATGTTATGTTATTACATTTTGCATTTGTTTCAAAGACATGGCATAGTTCTAACAAGTTCCTTGTCGCAATATAGTGGAACAAACATCGCTCCACAGTCGGCTGCTGCTGCCACGACTGTCACACAATCACATCTCCAACAACTCCCGGGAACATCCAACCTCCAATACTACCTTCAGACCCCGCAAAACAGTGAAAAGATACCACTTGGCATGGAAACCTCAACAAACAATTATGGAGCACTATTGCAGACGCTAGAGAAGGCATTTCCTGGTGGTGCACGGTAGACTGTCAACAAGGAGGACGATCGGGTTTTGGACCTTGGACTGTACATACTGAGTTTCGTCTCCTTGCGCATTCATGTTTAATTTGTGGCCTTTTCATTTTCGGGTACCAAACAGTACAGGATTTAATATCAGGTGAATATACGAAGTCTTTTCAGCTTTGGCATTACTAAACTAGAGTTTGCGCCTACCCTGGTCATAAACAGCATACAATGTCACTTCCATATGGGTTCTCAATGGGGTCCTGCTCCCAAACCTCTCATTCCAGCTCCAGGTATTCGGAAACTGCGTCAAAGCGACCCTCCATCGACACTCTGTAATTGATTTCAGACTTATACGGCGCCTCATAAGAACTTTACTGCGAGTATCGGCCCTGCCAACAGGGGAAATATCTGCGAGTCGCGAATTGACCCCGCGTCTGCCCTGTGTGCCCTGTCCTTAAAATGTCGCCATTATTGCGGATTGCTGTTGCTCTTTGTCTTTGGTCTCTTTTTCTTCTTATTCGAGAGTGGGTTCTTCTGATGATCTGCGTGTGGTTTCTCCTCCTTCTTTGCCTTTGTGCTGCCTCTGGCCGCTAATGGTGTCCCGCGTGCGTGTCCCTTGTGGTACTTCTTCCAGTTAAATACCCTTGCTTCAATAAAATTATCCCCCCGAGCTTGGATATCGGCACCGTGTGTGTCGGTTTCGTGAGCAGTGTGTGACAGGGAGTCTCGAGTGTAGACATCGTGGGTTTTGGTCGCGGGAGGCGCTGCCACAGGACATGCGAGAGCACCCCCAACAGATATGGCTAGAAACAAAGCAGAGGAGGCTTTCATCGTGAAGACCAGCTTCTTTCACTGTTGTAAAATTGGACGAAGGAGTAGGGGCTTGAATGATGAAGTATCTAACTCTAAAAGTGTGTTCTGTCAGAGGGAATTGCACGACTCATTTATAATCGTTCACTGCAGACTGAGAATAGGTTGGCGCCAGCATTTGAGAATATGATGAATGGTACGATAGGACATGAGATCCTTGCATTCATCGAACAGTGCACAGAACCTGGACAAATAGACTTTCGCTTTGTTCCTCTGAAGTTACACGACATGTTCAGGATTCCGAGTTTTTTTATGTCTTTGGCTTTTTTGCAAGCGACCGTAAGAGGTTCCTCTGGTGCCGGAACACACCCTCGACTGTCTGTGTGCATCGCCTCGGCCTTATTCGTGGCACAGGGCTTTTTGGTACCTAACTACTCTAGTGTTCAGGCGGTAGGTGGCATGGGCCAGTGGATCAACTTTTAAGATTGACACGGCCGTGGTGGTCAAACGCCTTACAACAATTCCCTTTGTACAACATGGGACGCACAATCATATCAGCACAGCCTATCCTTGCGCATTGCTTGCATGCAGGTTCTGTCAGATGAATCTGCTAAGTTGTGATTACAAAGGAGTGAGAGAAAGCTAATTATACTGTGGCACTTGGAGAATTAGAAGAACAAAACGGCTGATGGCCGTTGTGCAAGACAGAACAATCGCGCTCGGGCGACAAGGTCCCCAACATATTCAATTCAGGATCGAGCTTCCTCGTCGTTTCTCAGCTCTCAGTTTCGACGGCAAGTCTTCTTGTGTTCATCATACTTCCACCCAGACTTGTTGCACACGCAACAGTTCTTCTTGTCGTCAAACCAGGCTTGAGGTCCGCAATCCTTCACACATTTGTGTCCATTCCATTTGGTTCCGTCAGGGCAGCGACATGTCTTGTTATGCGGATCGAACACCTTGCCGTGCTGATTGCATTCGCAGCGTCTTGTGTGCTCATTGTACTTGGCGTCTCGACCACACTGAGGTACGCATTTCCAGCCGTTCCAGGATTTGCCGTCGGGGCACTTGCACTTCTTAGTCTTGGTCTCAAAGACTAGGGATGGCTTGTGGCAAACGCAGTTTCTGGTTTTGGCGTTGTAAGAGGCATCGTGGCCACAATCCGGTTCGCATCGGTTTCTGTTCCAAACTTGTCCATGGGGACACGAACATGTCTTGTGCTCCTTGTCAAAAACTTGACCAGCCTTCTTGCATTCGCAGCGCTTTGAGCGATCATTGTACCAAGCATTCCGGCCACAGTCGGGCTTGCACTTCCAACCATCCCAGTTCTGACCCTTTGGGCATGCGCAAATCTTCGTGTTCTTGTCGAAAACTTGACCATGTCTCTTACACTCACAGGACTTTGAGCGGTCGTTGTACCAGGCGTCTTTAACACAATCCGGCCTGCACTTTCTTCCGTCCCAGACTTCGCCCTTGGGACACGAACAAGCTTTGGTCTTTTTGTCAAAGATTTCACCGTGTTTCTTGCACTCACAACACTTGGAGCGGTCGTTGTACCAGGCATCTTTGCCACAGTCTGACTTGCACTTCCATCCGTCCCATGTCTGGCCGGCGGGGCAGTTGCAGGTTCTTGTCTTTTTGTCGAAGATCATACCATCCTTCTTGCATTTGCAACTTCTGCTTCGATGATCATAGACAGCATCTTTGCCGCAGTCTTCAATGCATGCCCAGCCGTTCCACTTCTTTCCATCGGGGCATTTGCAGGTCTTGTCATGGCTGTTGAAGATCATTCCCTGCTTCTTACACTTGCAGCACTTCTCTTTCTCGCTGTACTCGGCGTCGCGCCCACAATCATGTACGCATGAGTGGCCGTCCCAAACTTTGCAGGCTGGGCAATGGCAAGTTTTATCTTTGTCATTGAACTCCATGCCGTGCTTCTTGCATTCGCAGCACTTCGTCTTTTCGTTGTAGCTGGCTTCTTTACCACAGTCGGGGACGCACGTTTTGCCATTCCATACAGTTCCCTTTCGACAGCTGCAAGTCTTGTCTCTGTCGTTGTACTCCAGCCCCGGCTTGTTGCAGACACAGCACTTGCGATGCTCATCGTAATGTGCATCTTTGCCACATTTGTCGCTGCATTGCTTGCCGTCCCAGATCTGACCGTGTGGACAACTACAAGTCTTTGAATTTTCATCGAATTTTTTGCCCTTGTCTTTGCAAACGCAACATCTGAGTCTTTCGTTGAAGTAAGCCTCCTTGCCACACTTATCGCTGCACTGTTTGCCATCCCAGACTTGTCCATGAGGGCAATTGCAAGTTTTGGACTTCTTGTCGTACTGCTTTCCTCTGTCTCTGCAGACGCAGCACTTTTTGTCTTTGTCAAAGACAGCTTCTTTGCCACAGTCTACCACGTTTGAGCAGCGCTTCCCATCCCATTCTTGACCCTTGGGGCAATGACAAGTCTTGGTCTTCTCGTCATACTCCTTGTCGTTATCATGGCAGACGCAGCATTTGGCATCCTTGCTGAATGTGGCCTCTTTGCCACAGTCAGGCGGAGCACTACACTGCTTTCCGTCCCACTCCTTGCCGTGAGGACAGTTGCAGTGTTTTGTCTTCTCATCGAATTCTTTGCCTTTATCATTGCAGACACAGCATTGAGACTGTTTGTCGAATGTAGCTTCTTTCCCACAGTCCTTGGGCGTGATGCATTGCTTCCCGTCCCACTCTTTGCCATGAGGGCACCTGCAGTGTTTTGTCTTTCCATCAAATTCTTTGCCTTTATCGTTGCAAACACAGCACTGAGAGTTCTTGTCAAATGTTGCCTCTTTTCCGCAATCCTTGGGCGTAGTGCATTGCTTTCCATCCCACTCTTTACCGTGGGGACAGCTGCAATGTTTGGTCTTCTCGTCGAATTCCTTGCCCTTGTCATTGCAAACACAACACTGGGCATTTTTGTCGAATGTGGCGTCCTTTCCACAATCTTTTGGCGTAGTGCATTGCTTTCCGTCCCAGTTTTGGCCCTTAGGGCACGAGCAAGTTTTGAACTTGTCATCGTAGATCAGCTCGGTTGACTTTGTGCAGACACAGCATTTCTTCACATGGTCATACTGAGTCTCTCTTCCGCAATCGATGTTGGTCCGATATTCAAGATCTTTATCGACTTCCAGCCTGGCTTCCGGGATGGCGGAAACCAAGCACCACGACTTTGTCGTGGATAGAAAAAGATGCTTTAGAAGCATAATGAAGGGTGTTCATGAACGAGAGTCAGATCAACGAAAGTCTGGTGAGTATGCAAGCTGTATGGTGCATTACTATCTACAGCACAAACTCTGCAGAATAAAATGGGGGTACAAACACGAATGCCAACGGATTGAGGAGATTAAATAGAACTCCGGAGGCAAGTGCAAGAGCCATATCTGGCGGTAGATCTCTCCTACATTGGCTACAGAAGTGCTCGGAGACAACTCTGGTACATCACGAACAAGGTCTGTTGATTCTGAAGGACCTGCATGGCGTTCAGCTGTGGTTGTAGCAGTGGCGCTCTGAACTTCCAGTCAGACTCCAGAGCTGCAAATCATCTTCGATTCTAGCACCCACACCTCGCCGCGAACTAGACTCCAACAACAACTCGAGCTCTTCAACGACATCATGACGTTGAATCTAAAAATGGAGGAGCTGAGCCTAGATCTCTTCCATGGGTTTTCATCGCTTCTGGTTGTAGCAGCGCACCGGATTCCTGTTCAAGCTCAACGGTGTGGCACTTGAATATTGACACTAGCGCCCTAAACTGAATACAAATGTGTCAACAATTCAAATCACTTCCTTCACTCTCTTTGCGAGATCAAGGATGCTTGAATGGTGGAGGCCTCGTATCGCAAGTAGTGATCCCAGTGTGACTATGATGTCGTATCGAGCTGGTTCTATGAAGGCTGCTTCGTCTAGCTAGCTTTCTGTTCCATCACTCTGGATGATAAAGGATCTTCAATTTCAATCCAATAAAATCTGACCGTGCCCAGTAAGGAACATGTATATAACACTCGTAAGTACGGCATTCGAACCAATATCATTGTTCGCCACGAACGATCTCCAATTCGGCGATTCAAGCCTGTTGTGATTTTTTCCGCAGAATAGCATACCCGTGTTTGTGTACTCGCTCTCTCAAGCCACGATGGTAAGTCGTGTTGCTGCTCCTGAGCATCTCATGTCAATATTTTAAAAGATACGATCCACCCAGCTGGTGTCTAGCAGCCAATTGTAGAAGCTCAGATTTAAGCTTGATTAAGTTCTTCGCATGTAAATGGCGTCTTGGATTTGTCCCCCATCCATGCGTTGCCGGCTAGTCCACGACGCAAGCTTGATCAGTTCTTCATCCAGTGGGAGCTATCTACAGGAAGGGGGAATGGCCCAAGGGCGCCACCAAATTGAAAGCATACGGTGACACAAGTTGGCACTTGTTCATTTCCTCAGAAGAAAGTTGTATAGCACTCGTCGAAAAGATGTGGAAAATATTTAGAGGCAACGTGAGGTCGGTCAACACCCGCTTCAAGGTGTCGGTACTCGGTGAACCTGCCGACAGCCCGTGTTGAAGCCTGTCGATCCCCTTCCACGGGCGGTCGCATTGCCTTCATCAGGCTTTACGAGCCAGCCACCTAAATTCTATTCAAGTACGTTCCTGAGCCGCATGGGGTAGCTGTGTCTGCTCCGCAAGCCATGTCAGCCGTGACGAGGCTATGATGCGAATCAGTTCTCAGCCGCATCAAGCGCGGGGCGCACAATGTGAAAGATCAGACAATGCTTTGTTGTCAATGTTTCCTAGGCAGTCGGGGACGATACCCGGTGGCTTACGGGGCCGACTCCGCTTGCCAAGTCTTTATTGCCGTTGGCGATGTAATCGATCCCAATATTCCCATACTGCGCGTGTCAATTGGTCTCCAGGACGCTTCACCGAATCCGTTGTGGTTCGATTAGCTTGCTATAAATCCAACACAAAGCACGTTCAGCATACTAAAATTGAAAAACCAGCAAAGGAAACAGGCCAGAAGAATCGTGGGACTCTCGGAAAACATCTGCTCAATACGAGATTTTATTCAGGAGAGGTGTAAGACTAAGCATAACCAGTAGGGCAGCCACCATCAAGCCTCAGGTGTTTTGCTTGGAATGGCGGCGCCTTCTGCTCTCTGTGCTGCCCGCAACCTTAAATTAGTCCATTCAATGCAGACCGCTCCAATAGCAGATACCACACACGCCCCGATGACAATGTAGAAGACACTATTGACCGATGCGCTGTATACTTGAAGAAACCTTGGCAGGTCAGCCTCGGAAACAACAGTCCGTAGGGCTGTCGCCCCGCCGCTAACGATGGTGTCAGGTTCAATGGCTGGGAAATCAACCAGACCAGCGATGAGCCGGCCAATAAAAACATTTTGTGCTATGGACAAAAATATCGCTGGTCCAAGGAACCGGGCGAAGGCGATAACGGCGATTGCAATCGAGATATCGGACTTGTCCAACACTGCCTGGGCAACGTTGAGTGGCTGCTGTGCGCCGAAGCCAAAGCCAAGCCCGAAGCACACTTGGTATCCAACCCAGGTGGCTGTATTTGCATCTGGTGTCAGCGTAGAAAGCAAGCCAGCTCCAATAGACATGAGGATGGTGCTGAGGTAGAAGAACGGAGCAAAGTGCCCAACACGAGATATGATGAACCCGGAAGACAGAGAGCTGATCACTGTGGACAGGACTAGTGGTAGGAGCATCAACCCCGATTCGACGGCCGTAACGCCCTTGATGGCCTGGAACCAGATGGGTAGGTAATACATGGCGACCATTGTGCCCGCGCCATTGCAGAAGCCGAACCAAATCGACGCAGCGATGCTTCGCTTCCGGACGATTCGTGGTGGAACTGTCGCATTTTCGCCTTTGAGAACTTGAATCACAAGAAAGGCGCCGCAGAATAACCCGCAAAGGACCAAAAGTGCAATGACACAAGGGCTGCTCCACGCATAAGTCGTGCCTCCCCACTGCAAGGCCAGTATGAGACTGACAATGCCTGGCAAGAATGCAAGATTACCAGCTGGGTCAAGCTGCTTCAATTTGCCGACGAAGCTAGATTCTACCAAACCATGTTTCTGATTCGGAGGGCGAAGAATTAGCGAAGTGGTGAGCATCGACACTGCTCCAAGCGGGAGATTGATGTAGAAACACCAACGCCAAGTGACTTTTTCTGTGAAGCTCCCACCAACCAGCGGTCCAATAACAGAAGCAACGGCGAATACAGCACCGAATATGCCTTGATAAATTGGTCGTCTCTGAAGTGGAATGATGTGAAACATGATGATCATGAGCCCAGAGAGCATTCCCGATGCCCCCAGTCCGGCAATCGCTCGTCCGATGATGAAGGCCGTTGACGTGGGAGCTGCACCGCAAACAGCAGAGCCAATCTCGAAGATGGCGCACGACGCGAGGAAAAGCGGCTTGGCCGGATAAAATTTGTATATTTTCCCGAGGAGAAGCTGGAAACTGCACATGTTGAGGAGATAGGCAGAGCCATACCAGCCTACATCATTGAGCGAGTGGAATTCGTTGGTGATCTGTGGGATGGCGGTAGCGATGATGTTTTGGTCCTTGTATTTGTTAGTGATTGTTGTCCAGCGCAATGCTTGAATGACAAAGAGACCATACCAGAGTTACGAGAAAAACAGCCAAGTAGCCAGCTCCCATAATTAGTATTTGAGAGCAAGTGCTTGGGGTGTTATCCGATAATGACGGTTTGCCATTGGCTAGCTCGACCTCTTTGGGTTCTCTATTGGTTGAGGATGCCATGATACTGATTTGATGAGGCAGGGTTGACAATTGAATCGTAGTGAAATACAGGAAAAGAACAGACGCTATTGTCTTTAACTCAATAAACTCCCTCCTTTATAATGAAATATATCGGCTCGCGGTTGTTTGTGTTCTTATACTATCTTCGCGTCGCCGCCATCCAGATTCTTGAGCTTTCGGCGCCGAAGAGTTGCAACAATCTCCACTTTAGCTCCGCTCCCTCGGCGCTCATTCTGCAACTTTTCGCCTCCGAGCACCGAGCAGTTGACAACAATAATCGCTGCATTCTTCGACCACCTTCGTCGCCGAGTTGCGCATTATGAAGTGCGATTCACCATGGGCGACAGGATGCCTGAGTTATCGGAAGACGCCGCTCAAAGCCCAGGTGAGGGTTTGCGGCGCTTCTCATGCTTGCTCTGTCGGCAAAGGAAAGTCAAATGCGACCGGCGAAGCCCCTGCTCCAACTGCATCAAAGTCGACAACCCCTGCAGTTTTGTTGCCCCAGTAAGAGGTAAACGGAGAAGAACAAGACCACAGAGAGAAGGCTTGCACGCGAAACTCGTACGCTACGAAGCTCTTTTGAAGTCTCATGGGGTACACTTCGACCAGTCATCAGTCTCTGACGACTCGGATCTAGATACAAATGGGCAGGTCGGATATGAGACGGGGACAGATGCGGTGCAGAAGAGCAATGATGCAAACGACACCACAGGTTTGCAGGGCAAACTTGTGCTAGGGTATGACTCTTCGCGATACTACGATAGGTAAGACTCAGGTTGTAATATGCATGTGTTCGCTGAGTAAAGGCAACTAACTCTTTCGCAGTCCACTGTGGTCGAATTTGGGTGACACGGTAAGATGCCATTAGACATATCTTTGAAAACAAAATTGGAGCCGGACCAAAATATCTCAGCTGACACGAGTGATAGAATCATCACCCCGAAGTTGAAGCATCTCCAGACCAACGTCAAGCCAAACCCGTCATCAATGATAGCCAGTCATTCTTTGACCTTCAGGGTACGGGACGCACAGAGAGCCTTGGCGAGCTTCACGTACCTATCCAGGTACTCCCAAGCTTACTAGCCATTTACAATGATCGCGTAGACGCGCTCGTTAAGGTCTTGCACGTCCCTACGTTTCAGGTGGCTTTAGCAGATGGCCTGCGACAACCAGAACAAATGGTGGCGTCGCTGGAAGCGGTCGCATTCGCATTCTATCTGTCGGTTATTAGCACTCTAGAAGAGCATGAGTGCCAGAGCCTATTTCAACTGTCGGTTTCGCATGCCATTTCCCGGTATCGCCGCGCAACTCAACAGGCGCTGGTCAATGTCGGGCTCTTGTCTACATCTAGTGTCCAAACACTTCAAGCATTTGCGATGTTCATGGTAAAAACCACCGTTCCAAAAACTGACCTGAATAGTCCGCTAACGGTCATAGATATGCGTTCGAAACCATTATCAGGGCGAAATGCTGTACGCCATGTCGGGCATCGCAATTCGACTTGCTCGCAAGATGGGCCTGCATCGAGACGGCGCGGAACTAGGACTCTCACCCTTCAAGACTGAAATGCGCCGACGACTCTGGTGGCATCTTGCTCATGTCGACTTTCGAATAGCCGATGTGCTAGGGATTCGGCCATCTCTTGACCTTTCCTCCGGAGACTCGAAACCGCCTCTGAACGTTAATGACGAGGACCTTCGTCCCGATATGCCAGAAGCCCCAACGGCGCGGAAAGGTATCACCTCTATCACACTGAGTCTGATCAAGGGAGAGATCATGGAAACACTGAGAAAGTTCTCCACGTCAGACCTTGGTGCCATGCACTGGGAGGCATTGAGCGATCCAAACATATCTGTCGCCGACAAGGACAACATCATAAGCCAGGTGGAAGATCGGTTGGAGAACAAATACGTGCGATACTGCGATCCATCCGATTCGCTACACACTTGTGTCTCCATCATTATTCGATCATCCATCTGCAAAATGAAGCTTTTTGCACATAATCCCAAGTCCTTCACGTCCACCTCATCCAGCGTCTTGGAAAAGGAACGCAGTATTGTATTCGATAGCGCCACGAAGCTCCTGAGTTATGCGACCATGATGCGCGGTGGTGTCCCCGGTTTATAAAAGTATAGATGGCAGATCGGCACGAGCTATTTGTGGAACACGATGCTGTACGTGCTGCTCGAGGTTCGTCGGCGCAGAACAGGGCCAGAAGTCGACCGCTCTTGGCAGCTGATGGAGAATGTCTTCAAATACTACCCTCAAGTTGTAGACAATTCATCAGGAGCTGTGTATTCGGCTATAAGAAAGTGGACGTTGGAAGTATGGGCGGAGCACGTCGAGGCTATGAGAGAACAAGACGTTCAGTCCTCGACTCCGACGTATATACAGAGCTTGTTACAGGGCGGCAAGGAGGACATCGAGGCAGATACAACAGTTCAACAACATCCGGCTGATGTCGTAGAGGAATCATGTCTTGGCGAAACTCAAGACAATGATTTGGCGCAGCCGTACCACTTCCCATCGTTGCTGTCATTCGAGGAAGATCCGACTGAGTGGCTTCATTGGGAACAGATGCTCGTCGACTCTGGAACATATTTCTGATGCGAGCTGATGGATCTGTACAATAGAGACTTACAATTCAGTCATGGGCGCGGCATTAATGAATTGTGTCTTTTGGCTGCAGCTGCAAGGCTCCAAAGCAGTGACCGGAACAGAAAGGGAACAGATCGCATCGCAAGGAATGAACCGTGGTCGCGAATCGCGAGTGCCTTAGTTGAACGAAGCTCAATAAAGGAAACAGCTATTCCTTTCGTTGCGTAACATTCTCCGCTCTACCATCGCACATTAAAAACCTTCGAAATGACGTCGCTCGTTGCCATAAATTCGCCAAGCATCTGCCAAACACAGCGGACCACCCCCAACAGTGGCAATACCATCCGGGGAAACCTAGCAATACACCTCGGGGATCAAAGCCTCCGCAAACCCCGGATTATGTACTCATCCCCAGATTTCCACACCCCGAGTTTTCGTCCCGCTTTGGCCCAAACAATGGCCCGCCATGTCACGATGGCCAAATCCGGAAGCATCGGATGTACAAGCTTGCCACGGCTAGCTTTGGAAGTCTTGGCCGAGCGTCTGCGAATACCATCTTTTATTACTTATATTACTTAGGCTCGGCATCTTTTTGGCCATGTGATTTTTTGTAGATTCTGTTCCGGACTTTCCGGGCAGTAGAGGTGGATAGGTGCAAAAGCGTGGGTTTCTTAGTAAATGGGCAGCACATGCTTTATATCGACGTCGATACTTCCCTCTTGTTCCCGGACGTTTTCGCATGAATTATATTACCGAAAGATACTTAATCCCGTTGTCCCATGTTGGATGGCTTGTCATGTAATCCCTCCCATTCATGCGTACAAGTTAAGCCTCGCTTGACACGTCTTCAACATGATGCACAACACCCCTCGACTAGCTTCCTTAGTAAGCTATTTCATGGTCTTTGTTTCCTCAGTGATAGTACTCGGTATTACATGCTGGTTTCTGAACATTACTTCTGCGCCAAATACACACGTTATATATCAAGCTACCGTGGTATGTCCCGCCTTCCCCATCATGCCCATATCATCCAAAAACGACAGCTGATTATGTACACGATGCAGGCCGCTGCCACTTTTCCGCTATTCCTGGGCTATCTAGTATTTCCTCAGTTCAACGACTACCGCAGCCATACTCTATTTGGGAACATCGCTTTTTCGTATCTGTGGCTTACGTCCTTTATTTTCGCGGCAGTGGATTGGACCGACGGGCGGTGCGGCGCCGCGTTTCCGCAATTCGGCAAGTGTGGGGAGAAGGAGGCCGTTGTTGCGTTTACCTTTCTTGCATTGTGAGTACAATCAGTCGGCGGAATGCGCCCGCTTAGCTTGTCGTATCGAAGCTAATGATCAATCGCAGTTTCTTCATCTTTGTCGACATAATCGTCAAGGGCGTTGACGTTTTCTTGTCTAACAAGGGAAAACGAGACGAGAAGCATCAGCAAGAAAGAGGGCTTATCGACTCGAACGGTGCCAACACAGCCGCATGAGTGCTGGTCGGTCGCAACGAGGCGGGGCAGTTGCTCTCCACTATGTCATGTCTGGTCGATTTCCAAATCGGGCAAACGAGCTTCAGCCCAAAGAATACCTCGACGGCAAAGAATTCACAATATTACGCCGTTCGATTACGACAAGAGTGAAATGCGTCGCAATTGACTGCGCGTAGTATAGAGGGGAAAAAAAACTATATATATCCTCAAGTATACCCATATATCAAAATGTGTAGCCTGTAATTAAGCCTATTTCTTTCGCTACAAGAATACAAAGAAAAGAAAAAATGAAGCTGTCACAGTTTCTATCTATTACCGTGTGTTTAATTGCGCGATCTGACGCTCTTGTATCATGACATGGCGACGTTTTGGCGCATACACAGCAAGGCCAAGTTCGTGGCCTCAAAGTTGGCCGGCATGTCAACGCCTTTCTGGGCATTCCCTACGCCGAAGCCCCAGTCGGGCCACTCAGGTTTCTCCCACCACAACCACTCAAGAAACATAATTGTGCTCATCACGGCCAAGTCGCGCTTAATGCAACCAAGTTCGGACCAGTATGTCACCAGTTCGAGTATCTGAGCGTAATGGGCAATGCATCAAAGCCAGCCACCACCGAGTCAGACTGTTTGACCTTGAACGTATTCACACCAGCGGGAGCGCGCGGCAAGAAGTCCAAATTACCCGTGTTTATTTGGTCTTATGGCGGGGGCTTCGTCGAGGGCGGTGGCAGCGTGCCCTTGTATAATCCTTCTGACTTTGTGGCTCGCAATAACATCATCGTCGTGACGTGGAAGTGAGTCGTTCCAGCCTGCATCCCAGCTATAATCATCTTCTTACAAAGGACAGTTACCGACTGAGCATATTTGGCTTCCCCAATTCTCCAGCACTCAAGCACCAAAATCTTGGCATCAGAGATCAAAGGCTCGCACTGGAATGGATTCGCGACAACATCGCAGGCTTCGGCGGTGATCCTCACAGAATCATTTTCGGCGGACAATCCGCCGGGGCTGACTCCGCACACTCCATGATCTATGCTCATCGCGACAATCCCATTTTCTCGGGTCTCATTCTCCAAAGTGGTGTGATCCAAGTTGTCAATGCCTCAACGAGCCACGTCGATGCTGAGTTTGTCCGCGTCGCGAATACAGTGGGATGTGCGAGCGATGATCGGCAGAGAGAGCTGGCGTGCATGCGAAGAGTCGATGCCGGGGCATTGAAGCATGCTGTGTCGAATTTGACTTTGAATAAGTTTGGTTCACCGCCCGGTGGGTTCCCCATGGTTGACAATGAAACATTATTTTCGTTTGCCGAGTATGAGAAGAGAGGTAAAGAAGGGAACTTCGCTCATATGGTAAGTGTCACTACGAGACCGCACTGTAAAGATGACCAGCTAATATCGGTCAGCCAATCCTTCTGGGCTCAACCGAAAATGAGGGCGACGGTGTGCTCAACTGGCGATCAAATAGGGGCGTCAACAAGACTAGCGCTCGAATCATCACGGAGACAGTATTTACATGCAACATTCTCCAAAACGCAAACTACAGTGCACTCAACAATGTCCCTGTGTGGCGATATTACTTCAGAGGAGTGTTTCCCGAAGTCACACCCTACCCGTGGCTCGGGTCATATCACGCAGGTATTTCGGCTCAGACACAATCCTTTTTGCTCAATAACACTGAAATCAATTAGGTGATGTACCAATCCTCATGGGAACATACGACTTAATGGCCAATACCTCATCTCTCACATCTCGACGCACTTCAACAGCGAAAGCCTCCGAGTTGTATCAGAGACTCTTCGCCACTTTCATTCGAGACCCTGTTCACGGACTGAAACGAGACTTTGGGCTTCCACATTTTCGCCCGCACACGCGAACCATGATTGAGCTATTCAGAAACAACACGCCAACTATCAATGTTGTTACGCCGACTGGTGATGCCATTTGTAGCCATCCCACGCCTTTGGACTGGGAATATCTGATGCAACCTTGAAAGGTGCATGTATTTGTTGGTGACAATGGTCGAAGGTTTTGAAGAACATTCAGGTCCCTTCATGACAATCTCGGACACCGCAAAGCATTCTACAATTGGCGTGTGGAATAAGTTAGGGCTTATTTACACGTGGCAGACTCGACAAGATGTCACATAATCATGAAAGCTCTTGGTTATAGGCGCCATATACAACTATGTACGAACCACGCTTATGTACGTTCAGAAATATGAAATACTGGGTAGACCAGCTTGCAAAGTATATACAGTGAAGATCAGAAGCACTTATTTTTGGGCTCAATTCCAGCGAGCCTGAGTAATTTTCCGCCGCTGAGAACCTGAGAGGCTTATTGGCAAGAAGACCACCATTGTCCGCCGTAGGTGCACTTATAGGGGGGCTGGCACTGGGTAGGGCCGGTCCATCCCTGGCCACCACACTGACCCCATTGAGGTACGAGAGGACCAGATGGGGGGGTCGAACTGGTCGGCGTGGACGTGGCTGTTGTGGTCGTGGTTCCTCCAGGTGGGAGCGTAGTCGTGGGGCCGCCGGCCAAGTCAGCTACGACCTCGTTGAGGAAGCCGTTGTTGGAGTAAAGCTGCGACATATCCCACATCATGACACCGCCAAAGCTGCTGAACTGTTGAGAGTAGTTGATGGCGGCTTTGAGCTTGGCGCCATTGGTGTAGCCGCCTCCGGCTCCTGCCGCGGCTGGAATGCCCAAAAGAAGCTTGATGTTCTTGTTAGGGCTAGTCGTCTTAGCCCAATTGTCCCATACATCGAAGTTAAAGGCATTCTGGGTGGTAGCGCCAGGTTGGAAGTTTGAAACGCCGCACTAGTTATTGTAGAACTGGATCATGATGAAATCGAAGGCAACGGCATTGAGCGCAGCGCCGTTGGCAGCATCCGGGAACACGCACTGCGGCGCAGACGTAAGGTAGTACTTCTTGCCACCAGCAGCATCCATGAGGCTGCGAAGCTTGGCGCCGAATGCAGGTAAGTTGTTGGTGGTCGACTCGAAGTCAAAGTCGAAGCCATCGACAACAGCTGATCCGAAAGATCGGTCAACATTCTTGCCTGCTTGAACGGGGCCGAACATGTCCCAGACCATTTGAGCAGCATTCTGAGCGTCACTCGCACTGGACCAGCCTCCTTGGGTGTAAGTTGCACCGCCGAGGGAAAGAATGATGGTCTTGCCGTTGGTTGTCTGGCATTGTTTGATGTCGGCCTCGATTTGGGGACAGCTGAGAACATTCTTATTGTCGGGAAAGGCGGTGCAGTTGTCGCCGGCGTTGGCAAAGTTGGTGACAGGGGGCGTGATACCGTTCATAAAGGCAACGGGAATGATGTCAACGTTGGAGTTGGCGCAGTAATAGCTGAGACGCTGTTGGGCAAGAGGGCCAGAACCCTGGTTGTACAAGTTTTGTCCTGTTTCGTGGCACTTTCATATTAGCCAGAGGCTCTTCTGCGATGGCTCAAGAGGGCCACATACCCCAATAGACGGCAATGTTCTTTCCTGATCCCGGGTTAAATCCAGCCAAGGTAGTCGGCACCATGGCCAGCAAGCTAGCTATGGAGGCCAGGGAAAGGAGATTTGCAGCCATTGTGAGGGAAACCGGTCAGTTGAAACTGTAATGAGAGGTGACTACCAGTCAAGAGAAGGTGGCACTTTGTGTGATGCTTTCGGTTCCCTCGAAAGGAGCCGGCCACTCCAAGGCTTTATATATCCATTCTTGAAGCCGGGTATCGCATGTCACTATCGCAGTCCACGCAGAAGATCGCAAGTTGCAGACATGGAAGCCGAGTATCCGCTTCCAAGCAGCCATAATTTCGGTCATATGTGACGTTTGACCGTGCCATGACAGTGTAAGCGCGATAGTGAATCCGTGTGCGACAAGGATGAGCGAGAACGTCAGGCAGGCTAGCCCGACGATGCTACCTTTGAATGTGGCCCGGTGATGCTGAGAGCACCAGAACCATGGGACACTCTAAGGGTGCCATTGTGCCGAGAGCTTGCCAGGAACAGACAGCTCCTTGAGGTAGTAGGTAAGATAGATCATTTCTATCTAGCCCTCAAACAGCCAGGGCTAGTTCGGAGGCGGGCCGTGAGAGTTGGCAGGATGGGCGAGTTGAGGTTGCCACGGTGGAGGAGGATGTAATTTGGCAAAGTTACCTCGCAGTCCAGGGAAGGAGCAGATGGTGGGGTCTGGGGTCCCAGAAGTGTCAACTGGTCCCAGAAGCCGGGAGTCGTGACTGCCACCCGGCGGGCAGCTTACATGGCGGCCACTAGGAGGGATGAGGGGATCGATGAAATGGTCAGGGCTGGTTCACGCCTAATGGGGGTTGCCAGATCCGGGTGACGAGTCGGGTTGAAGATTCGAGGAAATAACGGGTTCGTCCAGTAGATAATGCCACGAGACACCGGATCGACAGCAAGTCGTGCTGAAGGCTTGACCGGCGCAGCCGTGCTACGCTTTGCATGTGTTAAGCGAAGGAGTTGAGAAAATGGAATGCATCGAATCGAACCGCAGCCGGTCTGGAATCGCGCAGGCACCAGACGAACCTCTGTGCTACCAGGACAGTTGGTACACAAACCAGGCACCAATATCGAGTCTGGTCTGCTTTCCGAGGCGTAATTACGCTCGAGAGCCGCCGAAATTGATCCCTGGTGGTCCCTGGTGCAACCAGACCGGGACTGCGTGTGTAAGCCCCCCAGCCAAGATAATAGCGCCCTTCCTCGCTGTATCACCAGATCGGAGCCCTGCACGTGCCTTGATTTGGCGCCTGGCTGCTGAGCGGCTCAGCGCATTTGAGCCGCCAACGCCCCCGTTCTGCCCCCATCACTCCCCATCGATGCCCGGCCCCCCACAGAGGATGGAGCATTGGGACTCGGCGAGTATCAAGTTGGGCAGATCTTCTTCAACTTGTGCTGATTTGAACAGCTTCTCTTCAATCTTGGTCTATGCATTCCTGTGAACATCCTGGTCAAATTGCCATGGTCAATTACTCTAGCTCGGACTGCGCGCTGATCTTAACAACAAAGGGATTTTTTGCACTACGAAATCGTCCGAAGTCGACGTCCGAATCCTGTCAAACCGCTGATCCGGCTGCTCCCGCTGCAACTATCCCAACAGAGCAACTATCGTCACAGTGCCCTGTATCGAGGCAAAACGGGATGCATTTCAAAAGGATTAATTAATCTACTATCCAGCTATGTAGCTATCATGACTGGATCGCGAAACATTTGTCGGTCCGAGGCGTAGTAGCATTTCAAACCCATCATTTTGTGGAATGAGCACATTTCTCACTCTCCTATCTTGACTCGATGGCTCCTCGCCGCGGTTGAAACGTAGGAAGCCGGTATGGCCTCGATCTCATCTACCCAATATACCTTGGACTACTTCCTCGAAGCTCCTTTGCCCTATTTCCCACTTCACCAGATTCATGTATACGTCCATGTCTAGCCTCCATGCCCGACGGGGCCTGTGTACATACCTGGCCATCTGGGTTCATTCTACATTGTGCTACCTTTGCTATCGGCGCCTCGATATGCCAGGGGCAGCTTGCCTTTCAGTCTTCCTGCCTCATTAGGAAAGAGTCTGCTGGAGAGCCACAAATTTTCACTGTTCCAGGACATCATGTGAATGGGTACTGGGCTTCAAAGTGCCGGGATGCCACATGGTCAGGTGCATTCATGAGATCAGACCAATTCTCACCCAACCATGGGTGTGAACGGCGACGACGGCATAAGTATGTGTTTCTGATGGCTGTTCCGCACTTATCAACTCAGCAACAAGACTCTACCCATACGTTCACATTTCATGATTAGCTACATACATATTGACAGGCCGTAGCAGACAACAGTTTGTAAGTCTATCAAATGAGAACGTACGCTTCGAATCCAGCAGCAGTTCATCGTTTGTCTATTACTTCTATCATGCGTTGAAAGTAGCGCTCATCTAACGCAGGCGTTTCAACCGTCCTCCCTCTCATCTCCACCACGACGCCTCGTGCTACCATACCTTCGAGATTTCCACCTGCAGGCACACACCTAGCCTGGGTCGGTATGCACTCCCCACGTTGCCAAACGCCTTAGAATACCCAAATCTGTCCCCGGTGGGAAATTCTCCGCATCATGGGTACACCGCTCAAGCATACGCCATGTTGGCAATGAGAGCACCAGACATATTCTGGGCTTCCCAACGACAAGGATGCAGGAACTGTTCCTGGGCCGAACCCCAGATTGCGGGCGGCCCCACCATATCGGAGGCATTTGAGGCGCCACCATCTCAGTCGGGAAGGTAGATGGGCAGGCTGGCCTGGATCGGGGCTTACTATCTTTTGATACCCAGTTCGTAACGTTACTTTACCTCATTGCGAGCATCGACATCGCTATTGAGAATCTCCATCCGGGCATGGGCGACTACTATGCGACCGTTCTCTGCACGTGATGGATATCGTCCGCGTCAGCTATTGCTGTAAGCCAGCCCTGTACTTGTACTCCAACTTGGGCGCTAGCGGTCACTTACACCCAACGAATGAGATCAATACAAGAATGGCTCAGTCACTTTTCATCAACTCACTGAGTTAACACTTGGAACTTGGCAGGATGGATGTGCACTTGACAACCTGCTTCACTTAAGCTTCCTCTTGATTCATCAACAAGTCAACCACTTTTCAAAGTCACGTGCATGCTCTTTTTTTCTCAGAACTCTCATGGTTATATTAAATTAGTCCATGAGACCACTACAGACATATATTCCTTTGCCCTACAGGCGCTAATGTTACCATTATGATACAACGAAGTAAATAAGTTCATTATGCGTTTTTACATCAATGCAAAGCATTGAATCCAGTGTCATAGCCCTTGATGAGTCGTTTGTATGTCATCTTTGTACGCGTGAATAGCATGACGAGTTCTGGCTTAACCGCTGGCGGGTGTGCAAAGAACGTCTTGGCCGGCCTGTCGAATCATTAGCCATGAGTCTAGAAGCGTGATGTGTTGAGGTACTCACCACAGGGAGAACGCAGCAGAGCGCTTGCTTGCCCTTGCTGGAGCAGGTTGCCTTGAAGTCAGCCCCGCTGGTAGGCTTCTTGGATGCTAGTGGCGTGTCAGTAGTGATAGCAAAAGAAATGGTCAGCGGTGAGACTCACGATTGGCACAGTCCAGAGCAGCGACTCCGAGGACGTTAGTGCCGCAGCACTGGGGGTTGCTGTACAATCCGGAAGGGCAAGCCTTGTAGTCTTTGTTGTCGCCAGGCTGGTTTCCGCCTGGGTTGTTGCCTGGGTTGTTGCCTCCAGGTTGGTTGCCGCCTGGGTTACGACCGCCAGTAGCAGGAGTGCAGAGAACGTCTTGACCAGCCTATCACCAAATTAGAACACCATCTTCTCGGACACTGGAACAACGACATACCGCTGGGAGAACGCAGCAGAGGGCCTGCTTGCCCTTGGCACCGCATGTAGCCTTGAAGTCAGCACCGCTAGTTGGTTTAGATGATGCTGCGAAATGTTAGACATCTGAACCAAGATCTCATATACTTGGGTAAAACTCACGGTTGGCGCAGTCCAAAGCAGCAACTCCGAGAACATTGGTTCCGCAGCACTGAGGGTTGCTGTACAGTTTTGAGGGGCAAGCATCGTAGTTTCCTGGGTTGTTGCCTCCTGGGTTGTTGCCTCCTGGGTTGTTTCCGCCTGGGTTGTTGCCCCCAGGGTTGTTGCCCCCAGGGTTATTGCCGCCCGGGTTGTTTCCACCTGGGTTGTTGCCGCCAGGATTGTTGCCGCCAGGATGATGGTGGTGTTGGCATTCACCGCACTGGCTGGTTGGCATAGCTAGTGTGCTGACAAAGAGAAGAGAAGCTACCGCGAGGAACTTCATGTTGACTGTAGCGACTGACGCGAGGACACCGTAAATACAGAGAAAGAAAGGATGAAAAACCGAAGTCTTTAAAAACGCTGGCCCCAGGAACTGGTTGAAAGGCGAATGAATGAGGGTGTAGCGAAGCAGTTGTCCAAGAATACTCTTCCATGAGCGACCTGATGGGGGTTTTTAACTGTCTGGCGGTCCCTCCCGTCCGTTCTGTTGCCCGGCACATCAGGGGAGGGTCACATAGAGCAAGCCAGAAAACAAAAGACATGGAACCAATTGTTCCTGCATCAGAGTCCTGAAGGGAGACTTGCCCTGACTGAAGCATCATGTCTGTAGTTGCTTCTGACGCGCCAAGAGACGCCGTTCCGATGGGCCAGTCGGTAACAGCCGACCCGTTTATGCAGGTTCAATGCATAATGGGCAGGAAAGGAGTGAAGAGACAAGCATGATGAACTTTTTCGCTGCGACGACAGCTGCGTCCGTCCGAAATTGCATGTCCTGAGCTAGCAGCCCGTCGTCTAGGGGAAGTAGTCCACGGTGGAGCGTGAGCCTGTGGCCGAGGTTAGTATTTGCGGCTATAGTCTATTCTAGATCCAAAATTGAGACAACTGTCATGAAACATACATCAATATTGGAGAGGGTCAAGAAAAGGATGTTGATAGATTCCCTCGTCTGCGGACGTTACGCTCCCTCCTGCCTTCTGCTCCCTTTGAAGAAAGGAGAGGCCCTTTCGAGGCGCCCCTTAATCGTGAGAACAGCGCAGATAATCTATCCATATTTCTCAGTCAGCGTTTTGCTGACGACACGGGTGAATAGATCTTGAATGCAATGACAGCCCTGGTGCTCTCAGCAGCAACAATTGGACGATGGTTGAGAGAAAGGATGTGGTGGATCGTCATTGTGCGGATGAAGTGGGTCACGACGGGCTCCTCACGGGCCAGCTGGACAGCATGGGCACGTGCATGAGACCAACCCAGACTTCAACCTCAACTTCGTCCGGCTCCTCGATCCTCTCGTCTGCAGCCAGCCTGCTTAATCACACGAGCTGCCCTTCTTTCCTCATTGTTTCTTTGTATTTTAGGTGGTCATCAAATCTTGTACCTGAGACCTGTTTGATCGATTCCCAATCGCTCCTTTCACCCCACAAACTGGCTTGCGCCTGTCCTGGCTTGATTGGTCAATGGTACTGATGATGTGCAGGGTTGTTCATGCAAGGGCATCAACGAGTGGAACCTACTCCATCATCCGGTCGGGCTTGTTGTAGGCGCCAAGTCCCATCCCAACACTGCTTTCTGCCATTCCAAGTTGCGCAGCGATTAAATCCAAAGCCGATGTCTTCGACTCAACCGCCAGAATATGATATCAGCAGGACAACCGCTCTGGGAGCAGCTTACACCGAATTTTTCTCAGAGGCAGCTTGTGGGCACCGAGGTTCACGTACTTGTTGCCGTCTCCTCTCGGTCAGCTAATCCCTCCGCAAACCCAAAGATTAATCTGAGACCACTGCCCTCGACATAGCCAGTTAAAGCCGACTAACGAGGTCTGCCTTTCCGCAAGTCATACAGCCTACACTCTGCCAACTTCTCAAGGGGCATATGAAACATTGGCCCAGAGAGACAATAGTCGTAGCAGCGGCAAGGGCAATAACAACGCACAAGGAAGGGCCTTGCTGGATGAACTTAAACGCAGGAGCAGTGGTGCCGTTACACAAGGTGTCTAGCATCTCCTATTGTCCTCAAATTTCCGGACGGCGCAAAGCAAATTGCGCTTCGAGTCGTTATTTACACTCAATCAACGCGCCATTGCTGAAGCAGCAGCAGCCTACGAACCAAAAACGACGCCACAGCCATGCGGTCACTGAGAAGGCTTCATTCGTGAAGATTGCTACTAGATGAGATGACGAGTGTTAGTGCACTGAAGTTCGTCTGCTAAATCGCGGAACAAAGCAAACACGATGACTGTCACACATCTTGCATGCAGATCGTGCATGTAATTTCCTCGCTGTGGCGACACGGGAGATCGCCGCGCGTCATTAGTGTGACCGACCGTCCTCAGTCGCTAATCGGCTCATGCGAATTTTTGGCGTCCGTGATTGACGTGGGGTTGGCCTGCTGCAGAGCTTGCTTATTATGCTTTCCTGCACAACAACTGATACAGACCCGCGACACTGTTGACTCGTTCAATACTCGCAAGTAGGGGAGCGGCAATTTCCCGCTTGGAGCTCATGGCCTACTTCGTCGAGATTCCGGTCACTTGCATGAATGTCCAATATTCGGATGGGTGTCAGCCATCCGCTTTGTCTTTTTGCTTCTGTGTCAAAACATGTCTTCTCAATTTCGTGAAGTCTTTGCCAATCAAAAATTCACAATCTGCCGTAGGGACAATTTTCCGCGACCAGATCGCTCTATTCTCAAAGGCGGAGTCGGAACGCGATGGCCTTTGATGCAAATGCCGGCGTCCAGTCGCTCTGAACATGAAGATTTGGTGACCAGTGGTTAGCCATCGAGTCGAAAGCAAATACCGTGAAGAGAAATAGGTTACATGATGCGAGGTGCTTGAATTAACTCGCCTGATCCACGTTCCAAACAACGACGGTCGTGAACATCAGAGCCCAATGAAAGTGTTTTGTCTTGATACTAAGGATATACACTTTGAACACATCGAAGACGAGAACAAATGCTATATCGAGCCTTACAACAATGTGACGACATTTACACTTCTATAATTGTCAAGACTTGATGAGAATTCGCATACCCACTCCCTTACTGAACCTCCGTACATCCATCACTCCGCCTGATCAAAATCATAGCTGTTCCCAAACCCGCGGTTCAAATAGCCCTCTAGCACTTTTTCCCGTTCGACCCAATCAATAGGAACCTCCAAACCCAACTGCCCCTGCTGATCCAGCCCTTCTAGTACCGGGCGTATATCGTTCCCAAGCTCCAATCGCATGGGGTTCCTGTACCACGACGCGAAATGGATCATGGCCAGCATGATACGTACATCGTCAGAGTAATTAGGAATGCCAGCGTGCCAGAGGCGCAGATCTCGAATCACAATAGACCCCTTCTTGATTACAGGTTGAACGGGAGGGTTCGTCTCCCTCCTTTTGTCAAGAAGAGAGGTTTTAATGCGACCGCTCGCTCTATCCCCATGGGCTCCTTCCTGGGCAGATATACCATTGTTGTGTGTGCCGAGCCAGACTTCCGTTGACCCGTTGTGAGGTTCCATTGTGATCAAGGGAACGTTAACGACGAGGGCAAAAGGGTGGCTGGGGTGGTTGAAATCGGCGTCGGAATGCACAGGCTGGCGTTGAGGAGACGATCCTTTGACTGGTGGCATGGCTGAGTTGGCTGAGCAGAACGTCCATTTTGGCCTGGGGCCAAGAACAGCTGATGTCACTTGTGTGGCAATGGCATCTGTTGATGATGGTGAGGAACAACTCTCACACGACAGAGTTGGGCATCAAAGGCAGATCATGGACATACTCGTGAATATAGACGGGTTGAATAACTCCGCTACAGGAGGCGCATCCTGTTGGAGATTTCCCTGATTGTAGTTGAACGGTCCGTCCTTCCCACGTGCCTGCAGCACGCGAGCATCTTGTACCATGCGGGCATTGAGATGGTCCAGGTGCTCGTGGGGCACAACGTCGTTGATCACGACAAGGCCATCGCGATGGACATGACGGACGGCTTTCTCCAGATTTCTTTCCCCCAATGCAGATCTGGCGATCTCCTGTGCAGAAGGTTTGATGATCATGGGGGATTGATGAGGCCCTGATGCCAGTGTGGCCATTGAGCGGCGCAAGACACCGACGGCTTGACGACGAAGTGAAAACATGACTGATGTAAGAATGATACAGGTTTCGGTGTTTGATTGAAGATGAAAAGAGTCTTCGAGGCTGTCAGGATGGCGTGGTGTTCTTATACTGTGCTGATGCGGAGAGGCTGTGGCGGAAACCCGAGCTCGGGATTCAGACTCGTGGTGTGGTGGAGGCTTTCAACACCAACTTCGCACGTCGTGGCCAGCCCGGTCCAATTCAGCGCTAAACAGAAGTGCACCATGGCATGCTTCAAGAGCACAGGAGTAATACGCGCAACCATATTCTCAGGTTTGCCACGCCTCCCCCAGGTCCCGAATCAGCCTCTCGATTGGCCAACCGATCGTCTTCTTACACGCATGTAAATTCCGAACGACCTCGTCTCGAGATTCTTCACGAAGAAGGTACTTGGCACCTTTTATCCGTCAGTCAGTCCCCCCTTGTTAACATGTATCAAGATTCGTGCGACTCACAATAGGATATTGGGTCAAATGCATTGACTAAAACTGAAGGGATTCTAGTCGTAAATGCAATGCCACATATCTCAGAAGCATACGCATCAAGAAGTTCCGCGCGATTGAGAGTTTGAGAATCAGGAGATCCGTACAAATCCTCGGGCGATCTCAAAAGCGGCAACTGCATGGACTTAGCCGTCACCGCGAGAATCGTAACAGTAACGAGGAAATAATGCATAACGGAAGGTAATCATTAGCCTGCGTGAACCGTGACATAAGCCCATCCATCAAACATACCATTTGAATCCTGCAGAAACCACACTCGCGGGACAGCTTCCACGACACCATTCACACTGCTCAATCTGGAAAATGGCTTATACGCAGCAAGTAACCCATCGTACCAAGCCATCGAGGCATCCGCCAAGCTTTCCCATTTGTGATCCGCTATTTCCTGGGCGAAACTCGCATTGATGAGTTTTCCGAGAATAACAGACATGGAGTGCAGCGGACACTGCGTCGCGAGCACCGTCGCGATATCAATTGTGCGTAGATCAATCTTCAGGGGACACCTCTGGAATAGACTGAATGTGATGTCCTCGCGGAGATAGTTCCAGAATCCAGCTGCCATGAGGCTATCTGGGTCTCTCTCTATGAGTGCAGCTTCCCGTGAGGCGAATGTGTACGCGCCTTGTAAGTGCCTAT
This sequence comes from Periglandula ipomoeae IasaF13, assembly GCA_000222875.2. Lineage (NCBI taxonomy): Eukaryota > Fungi > Ascomycota > Sordariomycetes > Hypocreales > Clavicipitaceae > Periglandula > Periglandula ipomoeae. Next base: position 45,908 of record AFRD01000170.1, read on the forward strand.
TTGGATCAACTTCTTCTGTAGACAGCTCAGTAATCCAGAACTGCATCATTGAATTCAAGATGAAGATGAAGATGAAGACAAGAAAGGACACGAACCATCTAGAATCTCATACGACCGCAACAAACACGCCGCAGCAAGCGCAACCCCATTATCTAGCAACGCACTCCCATCATCCAGCGCGATAAGCTGCGCCACACAATTCGAATGATACGCTTCTGCCGTCCTTCGCGCGCTCTTCGCACTCGTTCTACTCACGTGCATAGCGGACAATGCAATCACCGCGCTGAACAGAAGCGACTCGTCGAGCGCGAGCTCTGGAACAATGGTGGCGAAGCGATGGCGCGGATCGCCTAGGTCGTACCACGGCGCGACGTCGGAGATGTAGTGGTGGAAGTACCATGCTATGTCTGCTTCTTTGACTGCGTCTCGTGGGTTGAGATGGACTGATATTGAGGTTGCTGGAGCTCTTTAGTAGAATTTCTTCGTGGATGATGGAAACAACAGATCACGTACATGTTGTTTTGTCTCGCGAGGGGACTTCTTTGCCCTCTGTTGAACTGCGACTACAATATCTTCCAGCTCGCGTACACGGTCCGCAGATGGGCTGCACTTCGTCGCCTGTAGACGCGTCAATTGGACGTCCTTCAATGGTCGTTGTAGTGTTCACATCAGTGGGGAGAGATTTACATTTTACTTTGCGCTTACGACAAGTGTCGCTGTGGGGATGTCAGTTGCCGCTTGACGACCAGCGAAGTAGAGAATAAGTACCATGCTGCGTTGATCAGCTTGGGATTTCTGACAATTGGATTGTTTAGTGGTTACCTAATTTATTGAAGCTTCGTGGCATGTGGTAGTGATCTTGATGGGAGAATGTGATTGCCCCGCGTTGGCAACGTGCAAGTCTCGAAAGTTGTGGTAGAGGAGCTACCCCATACCAGACAATGTTGCCATGATTTTTTATCCTTGTGTTCTCAGGAGCCCTTTCCTTGTCTTTGAACTAGATTCCATCAATGAAATATTGTGTAAAACATCTTTGATGTTTTTTTATGTCCACATAGCCCATTCACATAACAGCGTTGTACAAATTCCCTCCCGTCCAACCAGAACCCTTATCCTCATCAATAACTCATTCATACCCTTAATCTCAATTAGACCGTAAGAAGAGATGACTCAACTGCTCATCACACGAGTCTCAATTACCTCCGATCCATGAATTCGCATTACGTGCTTTTAAACCCCATTGAGTAATGTTCGCTCATCCCAAAGCGGACTACGCCAACCTAATCATCCACGCCCTCCGATCGACCTCCGGCTCCGACTCCAGCCGGAGTCATCTATGTCAGCAACTCAACAACAACACCAACATCATCCTCACAACCATCCAAACCACCCTCAAAATGGCATCTCCCCCCCTCGGCCCCCTCGTCTCCCCAACCGAAGCAACAAACCCACCACACACCTCCCTCCTCGCCCTCTCGCCATCCCACGCACCCTCCCTATACAAACATCTCGGCGGACCAGAAAACTTCCACCACTGGACATACATGTTCTCATCCGGCTTTCCCACCCCTCAATCCTGCCAGGAATCCATCACGCAGTGGTCAAACGACACTTCCTCCGACAGAAAATACTACACCGTTCTCTCTGCCCCGGCGGACTCTACTTCCAACCCAGAACCAGTAGGCATGATGTGCTACCTCGCCATTACGCCCCCCCCACAGACGCATAGAAATAGGCAGCGTGATATTGGGGGAGGCGCTTAAACAGACGAGGCAGGCCACCGAGGCATTTTACCTTCTCATCGCCCATGCTTTTGACCTGGGGTATTTGCGCGTGGAGTGGAAGGCGAATAATTTGAACAAGGCGAGCTTGAAGGCTGCGGAGAGGTTGGGGTTCACTTTTGAAGGCGTGTTTAGAAAACACATGGTTATTAAGGGGAGGGAGCGAGATACGGCGTGGTTTAGCATTACGGATGCGGAGTGGGAGGGGGGTGTCAGGCAGGGCTTGGAAGATTGGTTGGATGAGAAGAACTTTGATGGTGAAGGGAAGCAGATCAAGACGTTGAAAGGAGTGCAGAGATGCAAGGAAAGGTGCGAGACAAGGTTGAAATGGTGTATCTTGTTCATTTCGTAATTAAGCTCTAGAACGAATATATAGATAGAATAGACGATAGCAAGAGAAACATCGTGCATGGGGGATTGCACGACGATAATATTGTGAATGAAAAACAAAAAGTATATTTCGGTGGCATTTCTATGATGCTACAAACCGCCGTTGGCGGCATATGCACATTCCTGATATGTTTCGTCCCATCTAGGCATTACGTCCCGCCCCTGCTTCAAATATACATCCAGCGCCGTGACTTCCAAACTACTTTGCCACAACCAAATTGAATAAATCACAGAATATTACCCTTTACGCCAATGTACAAGAAATCTCCCGCCTCCTCAAGGTCAACAAGCTCGATTAGACTGTTCGTGTCGCCGCGTGTCAGAATCCAAGTATCCTCAAGGACTTGACTTATGCTCATTAAGTGAAGGATCCCGCGGATGGGTTCCCCATGCTTTCATATGTTTGTAAATGCAAAACTCTTCGAAACGATTCCTCGCTGGTGCGCCTATAAATAGACTGGCAGCCAATGACGGATGTGATACATTTCCTCCGTGGTGTCAATGTCGCGTGAAGTAGACGTAGTCATCTTTGCATCTTTCGTAGACCGCTGTCTCCTCGAGAACAGCCGAAGCTTTAGAAGATAAATGACAGCACGAAGATGAGACAGGTGTAAAGGGTCGTGAACGTCAACTCAAACTCAAACCAAGCAGCCTGTCCGCCAAAGGCGATCTTCTTGCTCTTAGGAGTCGGGTGAGCCACCATGGTCTTGGGGTCGCGGGTCAGCAGCTGCTCACGCTCAGGCATCTGCGGCGGGTCGATGGCATAGGCGATGGGAGTCCAGAGCGAGCTGCAGATGAAGACAAAGGTCAAAGGAGGCCAGAATGCGTGCGTGACGAGACAGAGCAGCCGAGAGCGGATTGTTTCAGTATTGACGAAGCACCGCCAAGAAGTCAACACCACGGCGACCAGAGTCAGGTAGACAAACGCCAGATGGAAGGCACCCATATAATTTATCAGGATCGTCCAAACACGGCGGAACATGTTCTTCTTCAACGCAGGATCACGCTCATTCAGGGCAGAGCCCAGAGAACCGGTAGGCTTGAATGCCTGTACCTGGCCACCCAGCCACTTGGGCAGTATGAACGATCGAATGAGGCAGAGAGCGATATAAGGCGACATCCAAAGCTGGTATCTGGAACCACGTTGTCCAGTGTGGTAGCCTGCGGGGATGAATAGGATGAACTCGCAGAGACGATTGCAAATGAACGAGGCGAAACAGGCACGAATAAGCCAGCGGAGCTGCTCTTCTGAGGCGTAGGCAACCAGCGGCTTGCCCATGACCAAGATGACGGGAATAGCGAAGAGCGAGATGGTAAGCAGAATGGTATACAAGCTGAGCGACGCGTAGAGGAAACCAGAGAATCGCTGAGCGAATGTCATTTGACGGACCTTGTCGCCCCAAAGACAAAACTTGAGCTTAAAAGAGGTGTCAACTGTTCCGATAGCCCAGCGAGTACGTTGCTTCAAGTGACTTCCAAAATCCTCGGGGACGGTACCGAACTGAAGAGGCTCGTGAACGTAGGCAGTCTTCCAGCCCTTGCCCAGCATGAGAGTCGACGTAGCGACATCTTCAGCCAAAGAGCCGAGAGGGAAGTTGCCAATCTCATCCAGGGCCTCGCGACGGACAACATAACCAGAACCAGTGCACCAGGCAACACCCATAGAGTCCTTGATCGGCTCAATGACGTGAACGAAAAAGTCAAGACTCTGGGCTAGGGGATCAGAGGGAGGAGTGTTGTAAAATAGCTGAGGAGGGCAAGCCAGGGCCATCTTGGGATCGACGAGCAGATGGGGAAGGACGGCTCGAAGCCATTCACGTTCGGGAATCTAGAAACTGGTGAGTCTTGTGCAAAAATATAATTGACAGCTGGTTCAGGCGGGAATCTAGAACGTACCATATCAGCATCCAAGGCAGCCATGAATTGACCAGCACCGCCTGGCAGCAAGTGAGTCTGCTCGAGTCCGTAGTTCAAGTTTCCAGCCTTGAAGTGATGCGGCTTTCCTGGAATCTTCTCACGGGCCATGTAGTAGACATTCGGGTATGACATGGCCAGGCGGCAAACGGCGGCCTCGAGGGTTTCGGACTTGCCGTCATCGATAACAATGACACGGAACTTGTCGTAGGGATAGTCGACATCGCAAGCACCGCGGACGGTGTCCATGACCAGATCATCATCTTCACCGCAGCACGTAACAAAGACGTCGACAGTGGGCACGTCGTATCCGCGCAATCGGAGCTTGGGTCGGTATCGCTTCTTCATCGACATCATGGTCCAGCTGTTGTGCATCAGAGAAGGAATGGCGGTCGCGATTTCGACGGCGATGAAAACCCATGCCGCGGCGTACGTCGTTTCCATCGCATTTTGTGCCCAAATCACACAAGCGATACGTAGAACGAGATATGCCAGATACAATCCGGTGTTGGCGAAAGTCAAGAAGGGGACCAAAGTGTACAAATGTCGTTTCCAGCCCTTCCAGATGTCGACATCATCTCGCTTGTGCACAACATCAATAGTCTCCCGGTCAACCCAGTCCTTGCCCCCAGCGGGCGGTTGAGCTTGCTTGAGCAGGCCGGTGAGGCTAATGTGACTTTGGTTCTGCGATCCCATTTCATTAGCATTTTGAAAAGAGCGAGCCAAGATAGCAGGCAAAGATGAATGAAAAAGAGAATTGAGAGGCCAATGCTTACCATGGGGGTTGATGGATCAGATTCTGCGTGGAATGGAATGCCATACCGAGGCGAGACGGACGAATCTACCGGCGTCTGTTGCCCGGTCTTCCATGATCGCACACTAGAGCGAGACCCAGCAGCGCTATCGACAAGAGTATGTGATTCTGAGCGGCCAGCGATGGAAGGTGGCCAGCCTGGAGACACAAAATCGTCGGCATAGAGTGAGGAGTTTGGTCGCGAGGATGAGTGAGGATGACCGGGCCTGGGAGTCGGCGTGCTCCTTGAAGGTCTCGCGGGGAACTCTTCAATGTAGGCTTGCTGGTGCTGATGCTGTTGCTGATAGGGGCTATTGGGGTGATCTCCCCGACGTTGGAAGGTGCCGATTTCCAGCATTTCTTCCTCTTCTGCTGAATAGCCCTTCATCCTGTCGTGATGATCGCGAAGAACAAAGCTTCGCTTTTTAAGACTGGGATACCCGAAAGGACTTTTTCCACCGAGGACCGAGAGACAGGTTTCCGTGCTAAGGCCAAATTTTGATGGGCAGAGATGCAGGGAGGTTACACAACCTTGGGGAATGCAGGCGAGACAGCGAGGCAGCCTGTCGGAAGCGAACGATGTCGGTTTGTTATCCGATGAGGAGCAGTGGGCGTGGTCACCACAAATGTCGCGAGTCGAGACAAACAGGTGGACAACCTGTCTTTCCTTGGTGCTTTCCTTTTCGATTGGGGGGGTAAATTAGTTGTTTATAGGAGCAAAACGAGAGAAACCTGGTGACGCAGCAAGGTGCCGTTTGACGCCGTTGTCGTTCTAACGCTGGAATGTTGACAGGGACCCAGATGGTGTGCAGCCGCAACAACAAGACCAAGACAAACTTGGAGGTAGCAGGGCAGCGAGCGGGAGGCACGGGTGATGCAGGCAAACAAGTGACGATGAGTCCAAACCAAGCAAGAAACACAAGAAACGAATGTGGGTGAGGCAATAGACTCTGGAAGCGAGCGTCTGGACGGCTTGCCGCTCAGGAGTTTTTTTGCGGGAGGATAAAGATAAGGAAAGAGTCTGGTCTGGTTTGGTCGGGACGGAGGCGAGAAAATCCAAAGCTTCGCCGGGGGAACGAGTAATCCTACTAGCACCAGACACTGCAGTACGGAATAGGTGCCTCGCCTCAGCATGGGGCAGACGCCAAAGCCAAAGCCCAAAGTCCATCCGCACAACGCATGGCGCACGCAGGTACCGAACCACGTCGTTTGGCTGGCACCAGACTCAGACTGGTTGCGGGCAGATGGGAATACGGAGTCTCGCGAAAGTCTCCCCACTGGGCAGCCCGCCCAGCGCAGGGCCGGCGAATCAGGTGGCTCCGCCTATCGCCTGCGAGCTGGCTGGCCAGGCACAGTCGCCATGATGATGATACTAACAAGGGAGCGCTGCTGCAGGCCCGATTGTGGTTCTCTGCGCTCACGCAGCCTGGCGGTTCGTCTGCATCGATCAGCGTCCATGCCTGCTCTGGCGTGTCTGGTATTGCTTAGCGTCTGGTCCCGGTGGTGCCGTGCAATGGTGCTACAGCGCTAGACAGCAAGTGCCTGGGCTACGGCACGGCAGTGGGAACATGGGAATATGAACATGAACATGAACACGCGCGAACACGCACGCCCCAACAAGGGCGACACCCAAAAGGCGAACCCAAGGGCGGGTGGGGCGAGTGCGGAGCGCCCAGCTGGCTGCCGCCTGGCACCAGACGACAATTTGTTGTTCCAACAGCTCCAATGGCTGTGATGGTGCGGCAGGCAGGCAGGTGCAGTGCCCGCCCGCCCGCCGCGACTCCAACACCCGGCCCAGCTGGTGCCATACCACTGACGGCGAGGGATGACAATGAAGCGCAGTGCCTGGTGTGGCAACGGGGGTGGACTGGTGGGTTTATTCTAGGGGGCGTGTGATGGCAGGGATTGTTTTGCGTCGTCTGGCCCATTTCGCACCAATGGGGACAGAAGACTCACTGTAGCCGTGGTGAGAAAGTGGAAAGGCGCAAACGCTAAATGCCCTTCCGTGCGCTTGCTGCACCGTCGTTGTCTCTGGACAGTGCGGTCCTAAGTACAGTAACAGACTTCTCCTATTATGTACATATGATGCAATGTTTTGCCTATTGTCCTCGGTGCTAAGTTTTTCGATGCGTCTGTTCCCAGAGCGGTGCTATTATCTGTTAACAGAGGGCAGCCTGTGCATGCTTAGATATTGAGTACTGTTCAGCACAGTCAGGGGTCGATTGTTCCATTCTGTCGGCTTTGTTCCACGGCAATAACACAATCGTGATCCGCCACATTGGGCCACAGCTTCTTTTTTACAGTAACTGATACAGCGAGAGATGGTGATTTACATCAAGGTCAGACACGCGGCAGCAGGCGTACCAGGTCTCAGATGCTGGAGCTGTCGGTCCGGCTATTAGTTAGGGATATCTTGAGCAGTCGTTTCTTTGTTCGAGGAAGCTCAATCTCGAGTTTGGCGCTTGTGAATCATGCTAATGCAAGATCGCGATCGCGATCGTCAAGATGGGTTGAGTCTTCCATCACGCAGAGGTTGCTTTTCAACACACCAAGACACCACTGTACATATTACTGCAATCACTATCAAATCAAGCTACTGATCAAGCGAGGTGCAGCAAGGCATTCAAGGAAGAGCATAACACAAAATGGCCCTGTCTAGTCTGCGCAGTGCTCTCTCGCTCCTTGCTTGAACATGAGACGGCGGTCATTTCATTGACTCTGGCAAATGAGCTGCCCGTGTCACATCGTCCACGACTCATCTTGGTCGCGAAAAAGCAGTACTTCCTCAGAGTAATCAAAAGCCTGCTAGTTCGGAGGATGCAGTCGAACTATGTATGGCGCCTCCCGTGGTCGACCCTGGCCGGTGACTGCAGCCTAAAGACGTCAATACGAGATTTGACAGGCCTCCATGACACTGGGCTTCCTGGCGGTGATCACGGCCTGGGGCTGGACCCTGCCATGTTCCCAGTCCTCAGAGGCAGGGTCGTGACATCGACTGTTACAACCACCCAAGCCATGGAGGTTGCGGCTCAGCCCAGCATCGTGTTCATGCAGAATTGAAGGAACGCGCGACCAACCCAGGGAGCTGTAGCTACACCATAATATTCCAATAGTCACTGCATCACGGGACCCGCGACCTGCGAAACGAAGCAAAGAGGGGCAACGTATCGCAGTCCTGCTGAGGAGCAGGCGCAGCAAGCGTACGAGCCAGGCGTTGACACATTGCAATACCCTGCATGCAGCATGTATGGCGCATCCCGATTCAGTTCGTTCCTCATGGGTTTTCTTCGCCTCCTTCCTCGGTTCACGTCGAGCCTCGTATACGCCCCTCATTCAACCAAGAAGGTTGATCTGATACTACATGCGCATTTCTGCGCAATCAATCGGCCGTTTCGGTTTTGGCAGGTCAGACAGATAAGCCACACAGCGACGACGTCATTTTCCATTTTGCACCCGAGGAACTTTCTAAATTCGATTCTGTACTTCGTCGCGTCCTTCCCCCACACGGAAAGATATGCTCCGTAACCCTTGTAAACAAACTTTCTCGGGTGCAAGTAATGATGCTTCTTCCGAACCGGTAACTGTGTTTGCCCTGCAATGCGTCAGGAACATGCTCAAATCATATTCACCTTCCTCGCAGAAAGTTGAGCAAGTCATTCCATAGTCATTCAATAAGCCGGCCGCCATGGATTGCACTAGTTGCTAGGATCACTAGTCAGAAGCTCGGCGATGCCGTTGTCAACCAACAAGCCGCTGGCTCTCATTGAGTGGATGGGAAATAAATTAGTTAGTATCAACGTCACTGAAGCTCCAAGCCGTGTATGGCAGCCCCAACCATCGATCCGATCCGCCTCACGGAGCCTGTTCGCTTGCTGTTATGAATAGATGTCCGTATTGAAAAACAACACCATCTGCCGATGCCTCAAGCGGGTCATGGTTAGATTGGTGAAGACTGTTGCGTGCTTGGGAGGTGATGACCCGGTTGGCATGGCCCCACCAGCCGCAAGCAATCTTTATTTCCCCAGTGTCTTTTCTACATCTTGACAGAAAACACAATAATCACGCACGATTTGGCCACTATTGTAACGTTGAGCTGCCTTCATTCACGCGGAATACGATGACCAATCGGCTCGCAACGTGTTGTTCAGAAACGGGCAATTGATTGAATCGGCAAGAAAATTTCTTTCCAACGTGTGAATCCGTGTAGGTTAGTTGGGTGTCATTCACACACACACAAGAGACATGGGCGGCTTGGTCAACCTTGGTCAGCAAAACACGACAAGCTGCATCCGCTTCTAGTACCTATGTACGGTTCGTTAGTGGATTAATCCTGCGGGTGAATTGTTCATGTTGGTAGCGCCAAATATGTCTTTCGGCATGTGCGATTTCGATCAGCCAGGTGCTAAATTGGGACTGGTATGGTTCCAAGAGTCGACGGCTAGGTGACAGATCCAGCAACCCTGACTTAGTTTCGGACTCTCGAGGAATGGGGGGTTGTAAAAGCACCATGATGTCGTCATCATCACGCACTACCACCGAAAAGCTGTTTTGGATGTCTTGCTTTCTCTTCGTTCGATTGAAGAGCCTGTCGGTGTGTGCCTAATTGGCCGCTGTTGGGTGGATGTAATTTATCGGGGAATAGCAAGGGGGAACAAAGAACAGGAGAAGGAAAAAAAAAGCGGAATACCAGTGCTCTGTTTGGAAACCGGATCGATTTGACGCGTTTCGCCATCTTTCGGCCGCAAATTTCGCACCACCAACCCAATTTTGAATGCAGGGATTGCGACCTCCAGCGTTAGCCCAAAACCTAGATTCGATCGGCACCCATGGTACCATTGAAAGTCGGTAACGTGTCCTGGCCATGAAGCCAATTGCGTGAGGAGTGGTTCGTGAGTCTCCTCCTCGAAGCTAGCTCAGCTCATCTAGGGTCTGTGGAACGATGCAAATCTCAGAGTTTTCCAAGGGCGAGAATGAAGCGGGTAGGGAAGAGAGGCAGGCACGCAGGGTAGAGGAACTGCAGCTTCGCGCGGGTGGTATATTTCGAGCTTTTGCGAAGGCTTTGTCGACGGAAAATGCGTGATGTTGACGTTGCAGCGATAATTCGAATGGTCTGAATTTTGTTGCAACTCGTCCTCGGTCGTCCTCACCCAGGCCTTGACTGAATCCGTCTACGAGGCCAGAGAGCAGCAGACCCTGTAGCATCTGGTGCGGCAAGACAGCTGGAAGCATCAGTGGCCGCCCATGCCGCTGCCGCAGCCATCTCGGTCGATACGATCTCGCCCCTCTTTGGGTGCCCCTCCTTCCCTCGCATCCTCCAATCCCAGCTCATCCCAGTCCCTCCTTCTCTGTATGCAGGGTTTGAACCGCGCCGTTGATTGATCGCGTGTGGAGCATGCGTCCTCGGTAGCCTCGGGAAGGCGGGCATCAGGACGCACTTGGGCCAGGGGGAGAAATTTTTCTCTTCATTCTAGCGGAGTTTTACCACACCACCATAATACCACACCACACAACCGTTCCATGGTATCTACAGCGCAAGCTTCCCGCTGATAACGTCAACTGGTCGGCTCGCCTAGCAGTCGTCGTATCTAGGCGGTCGCAGCCCTCCGCTGGTCCAGCCAGGTGATGCAGAATGTTTACCTGACCAGCTCTGGCAGGTATCTCCATTTTGGCAGGAGAAGGATGCAGACACAACTGGTCATTTTTGGAACCTGCGAGGACGACACTGGCGAGCGCTACAACTCCTCAGCCACGTCTCAGGGCTTGATTACGCTGGGTCAAATGCCATGTTATGGACCAGGCTGACAGGATGCGTTTTTTCCTTTGCCCACTGCGCTACAACCCACATTGTTCAATCTTTTACTGCATAGTACAGTAATAGAGCACCACGGAGGAGAAAAGACTGCGCCTGGGTCGTGCGCAGGTCTCAGCGTTCCTTTCTGAAGACGGGCCTGGCAGCACCGGCAGGGATGACGCCCACTGCTCCGGCGCCCTGTGCTCCTTTTGCTCAATGGCATGGCACTGCCAGAGTTCCGTCCACTTGAATCCGGTAACACCAAGGATGGAATCGCAGAAATCATGCCGCACTTCACGTACAATTCTGCTGTGTACTACAGTACAATGCTCGAAAGAGCGTTGACAATCGTTGCTCCCGCCCTCGCACAAGCTTGTTTGGCCTTGAGGCTCAAGCTGTCAACTGCCGGGCGTGCATGAAATGATCGATTTAATTTCGTCACCCCGGCCAGTTAGCTTGTCCAAGGACGATATGGAGCACACGACTACTTCTCCTTTTCCATCGTCATCCCTTGCCTTGGCTCACCTTGCTTCAGCGCAACCGCACCTATGGGCCTTCCACCGAACGGCGGCTCCAGTGTTCCAGTGGAGAGACGTGGTTTTGATCCCACCTTTGAGGCACAACAGAGCTGTGATGAAGCACCTTTGGCCGCATGGCACGAATGACACGATGAGAGAAGGCGCAACGGCAGCTGCAACGTCGAGTAGCATGCGAGCACGGCGAGGTAATGCGGATCCAGTCCAGCTACGGCACAATCCATGGTCTCCGGCTGCCTCCTTTGTTGTTTCCGAACAGTCAGTCGTCAATACTGGGATTTGACCATCCATCACTCACTCTGTACTGAGATATTGTATCCAGGTACATGGGTCAAGCCGGATCGGCCGCTAGGGGTGGCCCTCTCCAACTGGCCCTCTCCCTGCTCGGGTGGTCTCTGCTCGGGTGGTCTCTGCTCCGTAATCTGGGCAGTGCTCGACAGCTTTTTTTTTTTAATTCCCAGTTCGAGTTTTTATCCGTGCGTGGTGAGTGGGTCGAATCGTCCAAACTTAGCTACAGACAAGCAGACACGATTGATGGACTGGCACGGGGTGGTGCTTTACGAGGCATCCCATCATCCATCCTATCCATACACATGTAGCGTCTTCGCCTCCCTGCCGTCCGACTCATGCCATTCCGCCAAAACAACAGAAGAGACTCAGGGGACAGATGCCAAGGATTGTCCCGCAACTGGCGGAAACAAGTTGGACTCGTTGTGTTGTCCTGTAATCTTGCCCACATACCTATCACCTAGGTACCTACCCAAGCATTATTAGGGAGTGATCATGTAGAATCAACCCATCGAACCGCTGAAGCTCGGATGATCCTGGGAGGCAAATCGCCACCCCTGACCTGTCTATCATTGACCTATCCTTGCTATAATACGGAGCAGGGCATGGACCATTATCGCCCAGTGCCTGAAGGCGCTACGAGTTTTGTCCCGTACCGGTGGTGCACGAGATTCAGTGGTCTTCAAGCCCTGTAACTGTGCCAGCTTTAGCGGACTGTCAGCGCTGACTGCCCCCATCACACGGCACCGTCCCAACCGGGCCTACCAGAACCAGAACCAGACGGACTGGCTAGAGCCTCCGCTGTTATCTGCTGGCAGTGCACACCAAGCCGCACCGTCGCTGTCGGTACTCTCCCTCACAGTGCTCTGCCTCGCCTGGAACGGACCACTGCCACCTCCCTCATCCTCCACACCCTGGCGACAGCCTCATCGCCGACAATCTTTGCTCGTCCATTCTCCCGGCCGCTCCAGAATACATTTTCCAACAGCTTCTCTCGTTCGTCTTGGTATCGCGTCGTCGTATCCCCTCGTTTTCGAACCATCAGCGCGCGTCGCTCGCTTCGCCCGCCGGGATTCCGATCGTTGAGAACAATTCCAGCTACACTCTCGCTTGACCAAAATTCAACGACTGCACCTCTGCCTTCCGAATCGACACACTCGTTCTACTCTTCAGCTTCCCGACGGTCTTCGACATCACAAACAGCAGCCATGTTGAGGTGGCTAGTTAGCGCCCTCTTCCTGGCATTGCCCATTGGAACCACCATCGGTGTTTTGCTGGGTATACAGGCCGTGAATCGCGCGAATGGCAAACCACCTCCATTTACTGGCGGCGATGATACTGGCGGCTTGCCTGGCATCGGTCCCATCAGGGGCAAAGACACCGTCGCCATGCAGTGTGATGTACCCGATGGTATTGACTCAAGGACCAAGGATGGGCTCGAATTCAGTAGTATGTTTGCCCTTGATATCTGGGACTTGTCGCGGAGCGTATCCGTGACCAGAGCGAGCATGGTTGGGCGTTCTGGACTGGACTTTGCAATGCTGACCGTTTCACAGTGACGGCAAATCCTTGGGGTTGGAAGAAGGGCGAAGAAGGAAATATCTGCTTGATGGTAAGTGTGAACATGCCAATTCCAGTGCTGTCAAACACCCTGCCAGCTCCCAGTACACCGTTCTAACATGGAGAGCACAGGTCAATCTGAACGCAAACCGAACCTACACCACGAAGTGGTCTGCTCCTGCTTTCAACGTAACATGGCAATATCCTCGCGCCTTGGGCACGAGCAACGTGCACGCTTTCCCCAACGCCAAGGTCATGAGCAAGGATTTCCCCCTTCAAATATCGTCCATCAGCAAGCTCGAATTCGACGTCAGCTGGTACTTGTCCCTGAAAAACGACAGTCTGACGGAAGTCACCGATGCTGAAGTCGCAGCCAATGCCATCAACGCCAACGTCGCCATCGATATGTTCATGGACAAGGATTCTACTAAAGCCGGCAAGCCTGAGGACGCTTCGTACGAAGTGATGGTGTGGTTTGCCAACTTTGGTACCGACACATTCCCCATTGGTAAAACGACAACCACGGACAAGGGCCCGAAGACCAAGACTCTGGAGGGCACTGATTTGTGAGTTTTAGCATTTTTGCCATCATGTGCGTTTCATGACTTATAAGTTAACGTGCATAACTAGCTATCTCTACGCCGGCACAAATCAAGTCACGAAGCAGAAGGTGTTGTCGTGGGTGGCATCCAAGCCTACCAATACTTTCAAGGGCAGTCTCCAGCCCTTGCTTGATGAAATTTTCGCCCTCAACAACGCCGATTATCCCCAGAAGACAGATTATCTCGGCTACTTTGCCTTTGGTCAAGAAGCCTACAGCTCGACGAAGAATGTCACCTTTTCCGTTCCGGAACTTCTGGTGGATATTGAGAAGTCATGAGAGCTGTCGCATATTCTGAGTTTGAAGTCATACGAAATCGGCGCGGAGGTCGACCGAAGCGTCTATGTGAGCAGACCTCGCGTGTTTGAGGGCAGCCTCCTCATGCTGATCAGCATGGGTTGGTGCTATATGCACAATCTCAAGCACATTTGCTAGCGCGCATGATGCTATCACTATAATTTGACATACGGAGTAGCTTGAACGGCGTTTATTTGGAGAATACCGGGCAGTGTCATTGGTACACGTAATCGTTTTTTGTTCCCTTCTGACATACACACTTGCCATTATGCATTGCGGCAAAATGAGGCGGACGATGTTGTATATTCCGGTACGAGGGACCGTGTATGGCGAGATAGAATTACGGTACATGGAATGTGAGAGATTTACTCTATTGTATAGCATGATAATCATAGATAGAAATGAAACTTGGTTGAAGATGGGTGGTGCTATGGGGATTGCAATTGTGAACGAGATGCTATAAGAATGATGTGACGGATGTTCTCAATTCTATCCCTTGAGCACATTCGATTGACGACAGCAGTGTGTGGTAAGCCGAGTGTACCAAATCAGATAGTATGACTGGTCGTTCATCGCAAACTGGTGGTCTCGACTCGCGGGCGGAAGTGGCCTACGTATGGTATCAATCCACGACATCATGCCCGCAATATTATGCAGTTCAACAGCTGCGTGACAATGAGGATATCTCATAATTGCATTATTAGCGTGCGCAAGTCATACCACAGTCTAGACTTGCAATTATCTCCAATCCAATATCAGGTCAATACCCCTTCAACAAATATTACAACTGAATCTCGACCCCAATGTCCCCCTGGATATCTATCGTCTCAATGAACATGTAATTAGATCACAGCAACCCCAATCATTCAGAACTTGAAGAATCCCAAAATCGTCTTCATCACACCATTCAAGTCAACGCCCTTCAGCAACCCGCCCAGCATGTTGACCCCCTCCCCAGCAACCTGGTTCATATCGACTGTTCCCACGGACTTTTCCACACCGCCCAGGACACCCTTCGCGATGGCGTTCAAGTCAATCTTGGACAGGGCGCTGCTGGCGCTGCTGACGGCTACTTTTGCTGCGGTTCGGAGGAGGGGCTACTTATGTTAGGTCTTGTGGTTTACAGGTTTGTGTATTACATGTGGCACTTACCCCGTTTAACAGACCAGCCCAGCTCCACGTATCACGACGCGTCAACTTCTCAAACCCAAACGAGAAGAGCTTCTGCGCAATCTCGTTGAAGTCCTGCGCTTCGAGACCCTCGCGGAGAAGCTGGAAGCCCTGGCGGCTGAGGTCGTTGAGGTCGTATTCTGTGGCGGTTGTGTTGATGGTTTTGATGCCGTTGGTGACGAGCTTGTTGAGGTCGACGTCGCCCTTGATAGAAGTTAGATTGCTGTTTTTTTTTAATAAAGTGACTTGGAGGGGTACATACGGAGTGAAGCTGGTCGCGCAAAGTGATGGCTACTTCGCGGACAGCAATAGAGCGACGTTGGGGCTTAGTAGGGGTCTTGTGCTGGGCGTTTTCGTTGAGGAACTCGTTGAAGAGTTCGAAGCCACGCTCGGCGATGGAAGTAAGATCAAATGGCTGTTGTTTTTGTGAGCATATACGCCTTTATATGCAGTTATGGTTGCAACTTACAGCGGCGGCCTTCTCGGCTACAGGCTCAGCAGCCTTGGCAGGCAGGGCGGCGGCGAAAGGCACGGCCAAGGCCAGGAGGGAAGTGAATGAGGTGAACTTCATTATGTCTGATGTTGTCCTAAAAAGAGAGTGGTGGTGTAGGTAACAAAAACTTTTACAAAAAGTGTGGTATAGAAGCAGAATGTCTTATCAAAAGAGTGATGGGTGAAAAGAATGACTGTAATGAATGAAAGGCTACTCGAGCTGAGCTTGACGATAACTAACTGAAATCAAGGACGGAGACATTCAAGAGACCGCCTTGTTATATATCGTCAGATCTCACCACCATCACAATCACACTGCTGCCCCGAAATATCTGGGGCAATCTCAACATGCCGAGGAACCCCATCAAAGTCTCCGTTCATTGCTTCCTTCTGTGCACAGAGAATTCGAGCATGGGCTTGAAGCCAAAACGGCACCTAAACCATCACGAGATCTCATTCCATCCACCTTGGTAGCTGCTATAGTCAGGCACAGTTATGATGAAAACAAAATCTCAACGTTCAAAAAATGAACTGATATGTCGTCGTGCCGCTCCACACTGATTGGTCGACTCAAGGCCAACGTCCAAGCGCACCGGGAGCAGAAACACCCCAACGACGGGGACAAGATCCGAATCGAGTAAGATATGCAGTATGTTCGTCTGGAAAACCAGATTACGGCCCGTAGGATTTCCAGGTACCATAGCACGAGCGACAACGTCACAACCTTACACGGCGTTGCAATGCGCCGCTAGCTCTGGTCCCATTGTTGTAGCTAGCAGAAAAACGTGGACAGGCATGGACCCCTGCTTCAATCGGTTATCTCTGCTTCATGTAGATTGCGAAAAGGAGATCCAAGCCACGCAGGGCTACGCTCACCACTGTGAGATCGACATTGTTCATATAGTACACCGACTTAGAGTTATTTGTCTCTTGGCTATAATTTTTTCCCGGGCACCGCGTCCATCCAATCCGATTGCGTGCCTTGCACAGCGATTTCCTGTTTTGGAGGCAAACGTGATCAACTTGGGACCCTCTGAGGAAACGCACAGCAGGGCTCTCGACCGACGAGGTCGTTTCAGGCGGCGACGATGACCCCTTGCTCTCATTTCACTTGTTGAGCTGTATTTTCTGCAGGACATTCGCGGGAATGTCACGTTGACGGGAGATCAGCTCATTCTTTCTTTCACATGAAAGTTACGCACCTCGGAGTCCGGCAACATATATGGCCGCAAATGATTGGTTGCCCTATGCAGATGATGACTGTTTTGTTTGGAGTTAACTCTTCGACTGTGACTATAAGACGATAGCACTGCTGGGACACTTTTTGCAATGATGTATCTATATGTGTGTTCGGATGTGAAAGTACGTTTAGTCGGATATCCGTCATGCTCGGCCGACTTCGTGCGGAGTCTCGCGGGCAGTCAATTTTGCCGGAGCGTTGAATAGAAAACTTTCAAGATTATTGAACTATACTGTAAAATAATAGAGGGGTTAAAGTTCCGACGAGATAGTCGGCCGAATGTGGATCGCGACTCCTGAAAACGAAACTGGTTGGACCCCGTCTTGCAAGTCCAGCCCAACCGACGTCGCGGGCAGTCACCACGTGGCTTTGATATCTACAACACATTTGCGACGTCTTATCTAAGCCTTGAGGGTTGATTGCTTTGTTCCCGGTTCTGCTCATCCTCAATCTCAATTGAAACGGTGGTTGTATGTCGAGATGCATCCTAAGAGCCTAGTAGCGTTGAACTGAAGCACGACATTATCAATAATATACCACCTGCGGCATGTCGACAATTCCTTTGAAAAGAGTAAATCTCCTCGGTCAAATCGTTCCATAATTACGATAAGTTTAAAATAAGAACATGCTGTTTCTTTGCGGGAAACTAGTTGATTGAGATCACGTAGATGTGCACGATCTACCAGACCAAGTCACTAATGACTGGTACCCCGACTTAGAGATCGCCTGAAATGACTCGCAAGTAGTGTTGTGATCCAACACGATCATCTTGCGCATAACAAGTCGTCATGTTACTGCGCCACGAACCGTTTGCACGAACCAACCGTGGTGCATGGTGGTGGTAGTGGACGTGTTTGTCGCCAACTACACCAGTCACAGCACACCAAACGGGGGCATTCCGAAGCACACAAGTGCAGTTTCCCCAGTATTTCTCATTCCCGTCGGCTATTTTTGATCGCAAGCCGTTGGCTGCGATGCGACAGGTGGCGCCGGCGGGCGTTTGCTCAATCGGCCACAGCGAGATGCAACAATGGACAGACCCGGCGCCATCGTGAACAACAATAGCAAATGTCAGAGGAACCCAAAATAATCCATTTGAATTAAGAGGTGCCATGGCGAAACTCCCATGACCATCTCTAGCTTGCGACGTCGCCTCAAAATCATCGATCTGTCAATCTCGCAAATTGTATTGTACAAAACAACCTCTGCGAACATGCAATTGCGACCCATGCCAAAACATGTAAATACACACAACTCAAAAAGATCTCCCACGAATCAGAGGAGAGTAAAACATGAAGGAGTCTCCAAAAAGGTAAAGTGCAACGGCGTCCATCGAACCCCAGAATGATCGACACTGCCTAATTGCTGACTGCCGCGTCATGGAATACGAGGAGCGTGAGGGTCGAATGGATACAGCGATCCAATACGACTTGTACCCATGCAACTTGTACTTACACGGTGTGGGAAAATAAAACCATAACTGAGGAAACTATGATTGTCATTACATACAATCACCTGGAGTTACGAAAACAGATCTGGAAATATAAACTAACACGAGTCTTACCTCTCGCAATGGCAATAGAATCAGAACAAACCCCCTTCAAACCGCCATGCAAGCGATGCTGGCAAAACGGCGACCATCGCCTAGACTCGTTCTCCTCATATCAACTTCGATCCTCCTCTTCTTCCTCTTCCCTCTAAGGTCAGCCACCAAGCTACCACCGAATCCAACATACGGCCTCCTCGACAAGACCTCGTCGACATCCCGCTTCGCCATCGCCACATTCCTCACCGGTGGCGATCAGCTCATCTCTCCTTCTGAGTTCTCCAATAATCCTTACTTCATCGCAACTCGGACACTCATGCACCAACTCCTCCATGGGCCTTCTACACGCATCAATTCCAGCTCCGCCATCGACGTCGTCGTTCTCGTAACGAGCAATGTCCCCTCGCAGTCAAGACACCAACTCACGCGTGAAGGAACCATTGTTATAGAAGCACAATCCATTCCCCTGAAATGGTGGGTAAAAACAGGCGTCACCCGCTGGAAAGACCAGTTCCTCAAACTCCGCCTGCTCGAGCAAACGCAATACTCTCGCATCTTGTTCATCGACGCAGACACCCTCCTCACATCCCGAATAGATACGCTCTTCTCCGAGCAAGAAGTTCACCTGCCCGCGCCAACACTCCACCAGCATTCTAGGATAGACGAGTATCTCCCCAATAACTATGTGTTTGCAGCACGGTCAAACAACCAATACACAGGAGAGCGAGACCATCCGTTTCCACCGCTGAATACAGACTCCTTCAGTGCGGGATTCTGGGTTGCTGCCCCGTCGCGGGAGTTATTCACGTTTTTACTTTCCATCATGGATCATTATCGCCACTTCGATCCGCATACCATGGAGCAGAGCTTGTTAAATTATGCTTTTCGACGCGGTGGGCCCATGCCCTGGAGGGAATTACACTATAAATGGAGCGCGACGTGGCCGAGCGGGAAGGATCTCGCGGGCGGGGTGGTCTCGTTGCATGAGAAATTGTGGAAGACGGGGCCAGAAGAGCTGCAGAACCTGTGGAGGAAGCGGAAGGAGGAGATGGAGAAATACTATGCCAAGCAGATGGGTTAAAGAGGCGCAAGGCAGAAGAAGGAATAAGGAGAAAATGGCACAATAAAAAGGGTGGGCGCTTCGAAGCACTTACTGACGGGTTGTGAAGAATGCCTTGAATATGATGATGTTGTGTAC